>JAWPHD010013486.1:0-67943 GCA_037043455.1 Cyrtodaria siliqua | reverse complement strand
CTGATCTATTAGAGAGCGTCCAAGTTGAAGCAGCACGAATAATAACAGGCCTCAGGTGCAATTCCTCTAGATCATACTTATATAATGAATAGAACTTTGAAACATTAACAAAAAAAAGAAAATATCATAAACTTGCAACTATTTACAAAATAATTTATGGCATAATTCCAGATTACATGTATAACTTAATCCAGCCATACTTACCTGTAAACAATAATTATAACCTTCGAACTTCAGGATTAAACTTACGTCTCCCTCTTTGTCGTACAACATCATATTATAACAGCTTTCTACCGAGTACAATTAAATTGTGGAATGCTTTACCTTTAGACGCTAAAAATGCACCATCTGTTGAACAATTTAAGCATAAACTTAAGGCTATTGAACATAGGACTAACAGTCCATATAACTATAATATAGGAAATAGGAATTATAACATCATCCATTGTCAATTAAGAAATAACTCAAGTAATCTAAATAAGCATTTATTTGACCACTTCTTGACAGATTCAGCAGTGTGTCCGAAATGTGGCAATCCATGTGAGGACAATACTCATTTCTTTTTCAACTGTCCACTGTATAACCATTTCAGAAATGACTTACTTGATACCCTAGCCAATCTTGTTGATGTCACGCATATCAACATTGACTTGATACTGAATGGCAGTTCCAATGTAGATGATACTACTCAGAAATTGTACTTATCGTCCACAAATACATCAAATGTACCACGAGATTTTCGTAGAATTATAGATGTATGTACATGTACGTATGTATATGTATGTGTATATAGGTATGTGCTTGAATGTGTACATGTATGTATATACTATTGTATTTTCAGATATGTTTTGTCACAATGCTAGAATTTTTTCATATTTTGTCATCTTTCTTCCTTTTTATTGTAATTTTTATTTTTTTGTTTGTCTGTTTTGTTCTCAGTTATCTTAAATTCCAAAATTAACTATTGGTTACAGAAACTCATACTAAAACCATTATATTTTGTAATTATCGGTACATTTTTATATATATTTCGTATTGGTTTCCAGTATGATTTTCTTTCTGTTTATTCTTTTTTTTCTCACTTAAATTCTTTCTGACAGTACAAAGTGTTAATACTAAACAATCACGGTACACATGTTTCAAATATTCTAAGTTAATTGTCAAACCAATATATGCAAACTGTACTACAATTCCACATTTTATGTTATGTTTGATATGAATGTATTGTTCATATGTACCTTGATACGGGAGAGGTATTACATAGGCATTGCCTGTTGTCCAATCCCATTCAGTACTTGAATAAAATATTGTTTAAATAAGAAGTGTTTGCAGTGATAGCCACGCGTTCAATTTAAAAAAAAAGTTACGCTAAAAGACGCAAATATACATGAGTAGACAACCATACAGAAAACAGTAGTTACATTCATTTAAACCTGACATGGTATCGTACTTCATCTTTTACAACCTCTTTAAAGACATTTTCTATAGTTTTTTCTGCATAACAGATTTTCTTTAAACTTTTTGTACAGTAAGTCTGTTATATATATAGACAGAAAAGGCAAAAATAATGGTAGGTCACCATGCTTGTTAAAATTTTAAAAAATAATTTGTAATGCCGTCGTCTTGTCAATCTGTCCAAAACGTTGAACAAGTCCATGAAATAGCTACATAAGATATTTTTGAGACCATTACCACAATTTATGCACAAATTAGCCCATAATGATACAATTTCCTTTTTTTTTTGTATGTTCCCAATAACAGAATTTTTTTAAACTTTCTAAGCACATAGTTTAACATATATAAAAACAAAATGTACAATAAAAATGATAGGTCCCCATGCTTGTTTAGAAAAAGAATTTGAAACCCTACCCCTATACTAAAAGGCCAAGTTTTGTATGAAATTATATATGCATGGTATATTTTCCTTTTTTGTTATGTTCCTAATAACAGAATGTGTTCAAACTTCCTAGGCACTTATTTGAACATATATTTAGACAATATATTCAATTAAATTTATAGGTCACTATGCATATTGAGATTTAATATTGGTTTTTGGAACCATACCATTATGCTTAAATTTTTTAATTTTGTTAAAAATTTAACAAAATGCTATATTTTTCCTATTTTATGTATCTAATAATAGGCCTTTATTTAAATAAAGACAATAAAAAAAATAAATTAAATAAAAAAAATAATTCAAAAGAAATAATTCAAAAAATAAATTCAAAAGAATAAAAAAAAGACAAAAAATACAACTAGACATCAAAAGCAACATTCCTGTAAATTTGTAGGAACATCCATCAAATAGTTTTAGAAAAGAAGTCGCCCAAAAAAGCTGCGCATGGAAAACTACAGCAAATGCCTTTAACTTAAAATATCATGACTTTCTCAGATTCTGCAGAGTTCTTCATTCAATATCATTTTAAATACCTCTTTTTTAATACTTACGACCGAATAGGAAAGGTGCTCCTTGGAAATCATCAATGCTAAATCTGTCGTCATCTAGAATGAATAAAAGAAAAAATAGTTGGTTGCTCATATATAGAGAATTTTATGTCAGTGCTTTTTACTGTCAAGTGTATAAGGTGAGGCTTAAAAAACGAAGAATGGCGAGGCTCTGCCGATTACTATTATTATCTATTTCGCATAATGTTACGCTTATCGAGGAAACCGCCATGTTTTTTTTGTTTGTTTTATGACGTCAGATAACGTTACGTAAACATGACGTCAGATAACGTTTACGTACAATAAACGCCGAGGGATTCCGCATTGATTTGCTTTAGTGGTTAGTGCCTAATAAAGCAAAATTGATTATGTCATTCCTTTATTGGGCAGAAATTGGGCAGAAAAGTGCAAATGACGTGACCACTTTGGTAAAGGAGAAGATGCGTTTACAAGCAGTGTATTATACTTCCGGACGTAAACGCGCACACCACAAATGAAGAAAAAAGTTCTGTAGGAATCACAGCATCCAAACGCAATGGCACAGTAGCTCCGCAATATAACACTAGCTCCGTCCTGTTCCACTAGCTCCGCTCTGTACCACTAGCTCCGCCCTGTACCACTAGTTCCGCAATGTACCACTATCTCCGCCCTGTACCACTAGCTCCGCCCTGTACCACTAGCTCCTCCTTGTACCACTAGCTCCGCCCTGTACCACTAGCTCCTCCCTGTACCACTAGCTCCGCCCTGTACCACTAGCTCCTCCATGTACCACTAGCTCCACCATGTACCACTGACTCCGCCCAGTACCACTAGCTCGGAACTGTACCACTAGTTCCGCTCTGTACCACTAGCTCCGCAATGTACCACTTGCTCCGCCTTGTACCACTAGCTCCGCCCTGTACCACTAGCTCCGCCCAGTACCACAAGCTCCGCCCTGTAACACTAGCTCCTCCTTGTACCACTAGCTCCGCCCTGTACAACTAGCTCCTCCCTGTACCACTAGCTCCGCCCTGTACCACAAACGATATCAAATGAGCAATTCAAATAGTCAATGAACAGTACCATACGCAACATAAAAAGTGTGAGGACATTGTTACCGACTTGAAGATGGAGCGGTCCGTAGACAATACGTTATTAATGTGTACTAGTCAAAAGTCCCACCGAAGAATATGTCAGCCATACTCTCATTGTTTTGTGTATTTCGCGCTAGATTAGAGATACGGTTACACTGCAAAATACCAAGTGTCAATCGTCTGCTCTGATTGCGAGAACATAGTTTAAAGCTTTCAAGTCGATGTGTATTCTTATAAAAATATGATAACACGTGTAACTCTTATACAATTGGGTATACAGGATGCTGTTAAGTACTTCGAATTATTGCCGCTTTCGATGTTCCTACTTCTAAAATATGCCAGATAAAAATATTTTGACATCATGTTTAAATAGCATTACCATTACAAATGCGTTTACAAAAGAAATTTTCAAAATATTTAATGTTAACGCTGGATTACAGTTACTTTAATTTTAAACTATATTCAATGAAAAGGAAGGTTATTTAGGATTATCTATGTTTCGTATCCTTATAGACGGAAAATCTGCAATAAATGGGTCAAATTTGTGTGTGTTTTCATATAACTATTATTTCATACCAATTTTAAAAAGTTCATATCTTTAAACGGATTTCGATTAATGTTATGCGTTTCATCAGTACATGTCATGTTTTCATATAAAAGGAGGGTAACTCTCAAAAGATGTAACACTTTAATCAAAAAAATAAATATTTTACAAACTATGGGTCAAAACTGTTCAAAAACATATTCAAAATAGGAACATTAAGTTAAGATACAAAACAAAAGTGAGTAATTGGGCATTTTGTTAAGTATACACGTCTGTTGAAGGTTAAACCCCTAGCGACCATTTTGCCACTGGCAGTTGAAAGGCGGTAGCCCTATTGTCAACACTTTTATGTGTGTGATGTCGCATGAAGTGCCTCTTAATCATCCATGTAATTGTTGTTTCTTTTGATGCGTGTTTCTTTTGTTGACTGTGGTCCTTGAATGCTACATATCAAATACAACTCCTGTATCTGCTTTTGTTAAAATCCGGTATAGCTATGTTATATATTAGCTTTACTATGAAATAGAACTATTCACTCACTATCAGCTCCAGAAAATATAAATGTCTCCATCAGTTCCTCTTGATCAGCGAGTTCTACAGACGTCATTACCGCGAACACAAACTCTTCATATGCGATGTATTTATCTTTGTTACGGCCGTAGTACATAAACTCGTCAGAAAATGGCAGCACTATTTCCAGGGCATCGACCGGAAATGTTTAAATTATATATATGGTATTGTTACTAGTTTTAAAAATGGACAACTACATCAACATGGCGCCACCTCAGATATCCGTTGCCTTGACCTGATCCAACAATTGTTTTGGCGCCACCTCAGATATCCGTTGCCTTGACCTGATCCAACAATTGTTTATTACTTTTAGCATTTAACTATGAGAATACTATGATGCTCAACACTTAGAGATGTTAATGTTGCTTGCAAACTGCCTATATATTATTACTCAATAACTATATGTAAACAGGCATTTTGGAAATATTTACGCAGTTCTCTTTTTCACAATATTATTTCAATCTCAGGTCGAACGGTTCAATATATTTTTTTTAAATATGTCTTACTGTTTTCGATACCGTCGAAAGCGATTCGCTTCTAATGTACTTCTTGATTGTCTTCCTGGGTAGAACCAGTACTAAGCAATGTAGATAAAGTGTCTGACTCTGGGACACATCACATATGGTTATGGCGGGGATCGAACCTACGACTTTTGGATCATGGGTCCAACGCTCTACCACTAGACCACAGCGCTCCACAGCGCTCCAAATGATGGCTAAAGAAGATACATGCACATATTTGTTGAAGACTAACGTACCAACACAACGTTAAAATGTACTAAACATTGAGGAATTACTTAGTTCATACTATGTATTATTTACAAATGTCCAATATAATGTTAATTAAGAAATAAATGCTTTCCTATACACTAAAACAGATGTCTAATGTCATGTTAAGAAATAACTGTTTTCCTATTCATTAATAGCGGATAGTTTGTACTTGCACTTCGCTTACATTTTTGGCTTCTGACATGACACGCATTTACGCCTGCTCCGATGACCGCTGTTGCAGTACCAGAACTTCCTACAGCTAAAGCAACACCGGCTGCAGTAACGGCCAAAGGACAATGGACGCCAAAGAGTACTTCAGGTAATGATGCAGTAGTTTACAACCACATTTGTAAATACTAGGCAAATGTTGTCTGCAAGACGCAAACATGACACTTGAAAATCTGAGTTTATATAAGGTTTACCACCACTAATTAAATGTAAACCTCCGAGGTGTAGTCGAATGTAGTTCCTATAATAAAAAGTAATCCCTTCTTTCTTGATGGAAATGGGCATTATAAGTAGGGGAAAACTGCCCATTTCTGTTCGATTTTGTGATTGTATGTATAAGAAGCGTATTTATAGATTTTACTGGATCATTGATGAACATTTTCAAAATTTCGACTCTTTGCGTACACTTTGTGAGCAATGAAATAAGACTTGACAAGGACTATCACAACCTGACTTCTATGGTGATGTGATTTATAAACTTCGTAAGATTCTTGGTCATGGTCACTTTCATACTATCTTTGTTAAACTTGTTAAAAAGTTTATCAAAAGAGGTTATGACCCTATCATTTTGCAACGTACTGCATGCTTGGTGGTGGACCCTTTTACAGTTCGCCACTATGCTTTCCTCTTTAATTGTACAATGACCGGACAGGCTGTGGACCCTATGATGACGTTTACCTAAAGCCCATTGGGACGGTGGCGTTTGATGTTTGTCCAAGATCTTTCTTGTCGTTCCCCTAATGGTGTATTCTCTTACTGCTCTGGCTTCTGCCAAGTTATTGAGTACCTTCATAGTGGCTTTCTAGGCTATTGTTTTTTTTTTGGTATTATATTTGCACGAGCATATTTGTGTTTTACTTATATTGCCTATTGATGCTGCCTTGTTGGTTAGAGATTAGATCATGGCGGGGATTTCTTTATTTACACTGTCCTGTTTACATGGGATGACAGTAGGGTAAGTGTGAGGTTTGGTGCACCCTAGAACAGGTTTAAACCCCAGTGGCCTACTTTGCCACTGACCGTTCCAAGGCGGTAGCCCTATTTTCAACCCTTTTGTGTTTGTGATGTCGTTTGCATTTTTTATTACTTTTGCCTTTCCGTTTGTCTGTTTGCGTGTTTGTTTTTGTGTTTTGTGGTTGACTGTCGTCCTTGAATGCTGCTTTCCCTGTCCGATATTTTTATCCTTCTTGATATTTTGTATATTTCACATTTATTGTCTCTTTTATTCTTTTGATTTTTTAACATTTTTTGGTATTTTGCCTAAACGTGAACAGCAGTCAATATGAAAAAATAGGCATCACAATAATGAAGATTAAAAATTTGGATTTACATAATTGTTATAACCTTCCATTCTTGGCATTGATCTCAGCTCTCCAAAGTGCCCAGTGAAACCTGGCGATTATTTTTCAACATTTCAATTAAAGAGAACCCCAGTTTAAATTATAATAAATATAATAACAATCGCGAAAGAAAAGAATGTAGTTAGAAGAGTTTATGGATGTGTAAACGTCTTGAAAATTGGTCGACATCACATGTTAGATTTCATCCTGGTATGCTTCAAACGCAATAATAGTTAAAGACGTTGTGTTGTAAACCTTCGCCTCTCACCGCTGCGGGTTCCAATTCACTGGGAGCTCAACTTGTAAGTGAGGAAGTGTCGATTCTTACGGATGGCGCGGGGTGTACAGTACTGGTTCTACTTTTCCCTCCACCACCTAAAATCGACCGTCAAATATAACCTTACATGTATTGAAAATGACGTAAAACACCATACAAACAAATCATCAGTGGCGTCGGTAGTTCAGTGGATAAGGTGTATGGAATGGAACTGTGGTTTTAAGGCGCACCAACACATAAAAGTTATATGGCGCCAAACAGGAATGAACATGCCAGGCTCATCCTCCATGTACGTCGAAATACAATATGGAGAACGGGCCTAGAACCTTCTCACCCTGAACTGCAGAGTTGCTGAAAATTCTATTGTATACACTCCATTTACGCTGGAGCCACGTTATAGTTTTTCTGCCACTGCTCAAGTGATATGAGCGAGATGGCACCAGAAACAATGCAGGGGTCATGATGAAGACCTTTAATGAGCATGGACATTTTTTTTAAAAATGAACATGAATTTTGGTGGGGGGAGGGGGTGGGGGCGGGTTTCTATCCCTCTGCCTTCCCCTTCAACGGGACCTGCAGTGGCCTTATTCTTTTAGCCGTAACCAAAAGGGGCCCCCGGAACCACACGGGGCTGGATAAGGCCTATGCTTTAGGGAAGAGATTTCTCATCAGACATGAGTTCTGTAGCTCTAAAGGATACGAGCTACAGACCTCATGTCTGATGAGAACTCTCATCTCGATCCCTATGAGGTTGCTGTCCCAATATAATCTAATAATTTGTATGATGCGTTAACGGTAAAACTGTATTTCATTCATTCATACATTAATTCATACATTAATTCATTTATTGATTGATTGATTGATTCATTCATTCATTGATTCGTTCATTCTTTCTTTGTTTCTTTCATTCTGCATCACAATGAACATGTTTAATAATATGAAATGAGTATATTTTCTATTTACAGTAACTATAATTATGTGATGAATACTTTTGTCATAAGTGTTTGTATGTACAGCTATTAAAGTAAGTGTGCCAGGTTCCCAGGAAGGAACCTGGATCTCTTTTTTTTCTTCAAAGAAAAGCATGCTTCCTTACACTACAGAGATGTGTCCCAATAACGCAAACAAATGTACAAAAACTTGTCAAAATTATTTATATAATTGAGATTACCGGTAAACATATTTTATTTCAAATATTTACATAATCATAATAAACTTCTATTCTTGGCGTGGATCTCAGCTCTAAAATCATTGACTCAATGCGCCCATCAAAATCTGTAGGTAATTCTTATAATTTCAGTTAAAGACTTAAGATAAGAAGTATTAAATAGTATAACTGTTGTGAAAGAAAATATGAAAAATGTAGCTGGAAGAGTATATGAATGTGTAAACCTGTTGAAAACCATGACACACGATATGTTCATCCTTTGTATACTTGAAACTGCAGTCTATAGTGACCGATGTATGTCGACCGATTCCTGGACATCTCCTTCCACGTGGGTTTTGATTCTCCTATTTCATCACAATATGCAACAGGTTTAATATAAAAAGATATTTACTCATTTCATCTGAGGTTGCTGTCCAAATATAACCTAATATGATGTATCAACGGGACTTAAAACTTCATTTCATTCATTCATAATTGCAATGAACACATGTATAATAATATGAAATGAGTAACACTATAAGTATGTGAATAGTTTTAGCAAATGTTTGTATGTACAGTTTTGTATGTACAGCTCAGTAAATGTGCCAAGTCTCTGCCAGGAATCGAACCTGGATCTCTCTTCTTAAAAGAAAAGCATGCTTCCTTACACTACAGAGATGCATCCCAACAACACAACTGAGTGTACAAAAACTGGTCGAAATTACAAGTAACTTGAATAAACTAATATAACCCGCCAAATAACAGTAAAATTACACTACAAAGCCGTTTACCAAAACTCTATCCAGGTGTTCAGGGCATATAATAATGTATATATGCCAATTAAAAGTATAGGTTTATTCACAGGTCCTAAAAAACCTGTGATTGAATAGGCATAAAATGAATTATGAGTTGGTCACCAAGTCGGACAACATGCTCGTCTCCAGCTCCACCATTTTCCTCCAGCAGGAAGACCATCACAGGCCACCCGAGTGGTCCAGCCTATGTGATTGGTTCAAAAGTTTATGAAATTGTTTATATTATGTTATGTTATTATGTACCTTGCCGACTGCAGATTATTATTTGTGCACCTCTTTACATGGGAATATACATATCTCACAGCTAGTTGGGCTGGCGTGGCTCAGTGGATAGCGCAGTGGACTTGAAACCGGAGGGCGCCACTAAGTTTCATCGGTTCTTGGGTAAGAAACGTTCCCTTAGCACGTCTGTCTGAAAGGGATGTAAACAGGGCGGTCTTGTGTATCAACTCTATTCTCCGATCATCCATCCTAGAGCAGCTGCAAGTTAAACCAACACAGAAATATAATCATTAGGCCAAAAATAAAAATAGATGTGTTTCGGTGGCCCTACCTACCCTAAAACGTTTTATGCAAAAAATCATTTTTTCCCCCAATTTGTTCTGAACGAGGATTTATCACATAGAGGGCTGGCGTGGCGTGGCGCAGTCCGTAGCGCGGCGGATTTGTAACTGTAGGCCCCGGGTTCAATCCTCCGTGATGCCACTGAGTTTCGTCGGTGTGTTCTTGGGCAAGACACTTTCCCTTAGCCTCGTCCGTCGGATGGGGACGAAAACCGGGCGGTCCCGTGTATCGGTCTATCCTCCGAGCACGTTAAAGAACCATAGAAATCTATTTGATAATAAGAGTAGGGCACGGTTCCCGGATTCCTATGTATCCTTCCCCTCTCTCTTGGGCGGCTCTAAATAACCTGTACTGTGCTGATGAGCCGTTAAACAACATTCAGTTCAATTCAATTCATGGAAGTGAAACATAACACCACTCTATATTTTCTGTATTCCACTGGGCACTAGTGGTATAACTATGCAAATTATTACCGAATTACACGGCAAAAGTGTAAAAAATTTAGGTTTGTCATATGATTTGCCTGGAATGTCATACGATACATTCAGAGTCAAACATTTTTATTTTGAGTGAACAATACAATGCTAATAAACTATTAAACTAATTAGTAAAATGCATGTTAAACAATGGTCATCTGGTTTAAAGTGTTCTATAATTTGTAGCAGTAATGCATAATTTAACTGTGGCAGTCTTATATCGAGGTTAACTGACAACATCACAGAGAAACTTTCACGTTGTCTCGTCAACTTGTATGTATTTTTTGTGATAAATAGAACCTCACTCTCTCTCTCTCTCTCTCTCTCTCTGGGGCAGCTCTAAATAGCATATACTGTAATGTGTTCATCAGCTTAGTTAGCACTGCTCCTTAAATATGTTATGATACACATGCTTGCACTCACAGGGTGTGGTATCATATACCCCTACAACTATATACCAATAATACATATATATTATATGTATATAAACAGGGATGTTTTAAGAAGTAGGGGCACAAGTACGGACGACAAACTGGGGGATGGACCGATGAAAAGAAAAGATTTGGCATATATCTAGTATCATAAGAAATTGAATAAAAAAGATACTTAAACTATCAAACAACGTGAACAGCCTAGGGAGCAGTCGGGTATTCTGATCAATAGTTATTATACTTGTATTATATCCAAGTAAACATATTCATAATAGCCGGTAATCTGAGCCTTCTCTGACCTTACCAGACCTTTCTACGATTCTGATTATTTCATCTGGCTGTGAAAGCCGCAAAAAAAAGACTTTTACTTTTAGGGTCAGAGAAGACTCGGATTAAGTAGCCGTGTAGAACAGTCAAAGTAGCAATAGGAAATCCCCGGCTGCCTCTTAATGGCTCCCCTGCTGTGTCAGAAGTTAAGCGATCGCAGCGCCGTTACACAATAAATGGCTGGGGAAGATCCTGCATAGGTGTAGCACACCCATTGCAATACAGGAAGTGTCGGCCTGAGGTAGTCGCATAATGGCGTCAATAAATAATTCTCATCATTTCTTTTTGTAAAAAAAGGCATTTTCACTAATTTAAAGTGCTGTTTTTGGTTTATATCAAATTGTTGATCTATTTGTTACATTTTTCAAGCATTGCCATGTTAAAATTTTGAGTTTTTAATTTATTTTGCTTTCATGGAAATGAGTGTATGAATACAATATTATGGCATCTCAGTGTTTATGTTTTTAAAGGGACCATTCATTCATGAGACAAGTTCTTTCTTAGAAGGTACATGACCCCCATTTTTCTGTGGATTTTTTGGCAGCATATGTGTTATTTGTGATGAGAATGTAAGTTATTCATTTTTAATTTGGGCCTAGATATGAATGACAACATGGCATTATTTTTTTTTTAATTCACACACAACTCAATGCAACAATCAATGGGTGTGTTACACCTATATAGGGTGTTTCTCTTAACACTCACCCTTCTCATATGAGTAACACGACAACAAAACATACGATATAAATGTACATTTATTATTTATTGGTATAAGCCATTGGACGACCGACTGACTGAACTTATTAACATTATTTAATAAAAACAGTTCACCTTCAACTTATAATACATAAGAAACTACACCTTTAAAATATAACAATCTCTCATCACAGACTTGCGCCAGTCTATTATTGTCACATGACATATGCCAAACTGATCCCAGATCGCTTACACGAACTATACAGTACATATAAAGCAAACGTAATACTTCCCGACTACTGAATAAGCAAAGGAGATACGATTTTATATCTACTATTTTAGCATACAACCAACCCAGTATTCTCCATAATATAATACACGTTCCTTCGACGGAATTGCTTAAGCAACTTTCAATGGTGATAAATTAAAAATAAACTGTATTGAACAAATGTTATTATTTCTAAGATATAAAATGCCATCCCTTTTGCTCCAATTCTACCAATCACGTCGTACTTTAAACAGAGCACCATCAATGTGATACCGAGCCGTCCGCGAAAAACACACGTATGGGAAACATGTATCCGATAACATTTTTATTCAAGGTATCACTCAGGATAAGACCTCGGACGTGACCTTTAACTATCAAAAGTACAAACGTTTCAATATTTAATGGAACCAATACAGCCCGGACAACATCAATATCCTGAAATGTCTTCAAGTCCATAATATGTAAGTTACTGCAACAGGATTTACTAAAAATCTAAAATGTGAACGTGTTAACTGGTCAGTCATCCAACGCTGAATGGCAAAAAACTGGCGTTATACACGCCACGTGCACTCCACTGAGAGTGCGCCCCCTATGAGAATCACTCACATCAAGAGAAATCAATTATCGTCTAATTCGCTTCTCTCAAGCGACAATAATGTCATTTCTCTTAACACTTACCCTTCTCATATGAGTAACACGACAACAAAACATACGTTATAAATGTACATTTATTATTTATTGGTATAAGCCATTGGAAGACCGACTGAACTAAAAGATTGATTGAATTGGATTTTATAGTCGCACCAACAGCTAAGGTCATATGGCGACTTTCCAGCTTCCATTGGTGGAGGAAGACCCCAGGTGCCGCTCCGGGCAATTTCCGTGCACGGGCGGGCACCTGGGTAGAACCACTGACGTTCCGCAAGCCAGCTGGATAGCTTCCTCACATAAAGATTCCTAGGCCCCTGAGGGATCGAACCTACAGCGGTGAGTGGCAAGTGATTTCAAGTCAGAGACGTTAACCACTCGGCCACGGACGCCCCTGAACTAAAAGAACGGGCTCAAAAGTGTAACAACCAAATAATAGTATCCATCCAAGTAACTTACATATATGAATTTAAATCTCCATTATTAAATATATAACATATGGGACATTTCTAAACCAAGATATTGGTACATTATTCATAAGAATTTAAACATAAATACGTCCTATGTCTACCTGACACTGAATCCATGTACTATATATAATAAAACAATTTCTGTTTGAAACCAAGGTATTGGTACACTAGACCGTAGAATTTAATACGCCATGTGTCTATCCGACATCGACTCCATGTTATTGATATAAAACAAGTTCTGTTTAAAATATATGAATTAAAATCTCCATTATTAAACATATAACATATGATACACTTCTAAACCAAGATATTGGTACACTATGCCATAGAATTTAACCCTCAATACGTTCTGTGTCTATCCGACACTGACTCCATGTAATTGATATAAAACAACTTTGTTTAAAACCAAAATATGACATATATGTATTTAAAATCTCCATTATTAAACATATAACATATGGTACATTTCTTAACCAAGATATTGGTACACTATGCCATAGAATTTAAACATAAATACGTCTTGTGTCTACACGACACCCACTCCATGTAATTGATATGCAACAATTTCTGTTTAAAACCACGTTATTTGGTACACTAGTCTTCAGAATTCAAATCTAAATACGCCCTGTGTCTATCCGACAAGGACTTCATGCTGTAATTGATATAAAACAAGTTTTGTTTATAACCCAATCATCACAAATCCATATAATTTAAACATGTTTACCTCTTGTGTTTACCCAACACTGACTACCTGTAATTGATATAAAACAAGTTCGGACTAAAACCAAAATATTTGTACACTATTTCATAGAATTTAAACATAAATACGTCCCGTGTCTAATCGACTCTGACTCCATGTAATTGATATTAAACAAGTTTGTTTCTTACTTTAGCTCTCATGTAAACCTATTTAAATGTCAGTATCATAAGCACGTTATACATTTCATGTGCCCAGGGAGATGAATCCCATAAAATATATCACATGCACTTAATATATAATTCTAGCCCTATGCGCAAATATCCGCATATAGTGACCAACAAGTTGAAACCGATTCGCTGCAACATGGTATAAGCCTATTTCCACCCATATATAAGGGACCTAACATCTCACATTTATTGAAAGCATAAAATAATATAAGTTACGAACCCTGTATATATATATATATGAAATAAAGGACATATTTCCACTTTTAAAATTGTTTGACTGGCCGTTATTAATATCACGATAACCAGATCCTATCGTTTTTGTACGATCAGGTTCTGTGTTACGGAGACCATTCTGGTATTACTGACGTTACATTTGTGCTAATATTTGAATATAATTTTATTGCTTAAATAGTATTAGTAATATTTATAGAAAAAAAGAGTATTATATTATTAATATTATTTAAAAAAAAAAAAAAAAAAAAAAAAAAATCATATTAACATTCAAGAAACTGTTAATTGAAAGCAATGGTACTCACACAAATGTAGCTTCATGTAATCCAATTATATCCATAACGAAGTGTCTTGATCACAAGTGTCTACCTCTATTACATAAAGCACGTGTATAAAGCACGTGAATAACTCCCGAATTGCTCCGTTCTTGTTATAATCACAACAATTTGATCCACAAGTCCGTCAAAACATCACATTTCGAAACACACGCTTTACTACTAAACAAGTTCCCTCATTCATAAATTTGTATTCTACCAACATGAAAACAAATTCCGTGCAAACCGTGATAAGTCAACGTTAGCCTCTTCTCAGTGAACGTAATCTAATTTGCATATAAAAGGATGCATTTATTTATTCTTTAGCACAAAGAATTACTATACCATTCCATTACTGTATTTGTTTTTGTTCATATTTTTTTTTTTTGTTCTGTTTATAATTGTTTCAACCTCTGTTTCATTATTCCCCTCTTTGTTCACTCTACGCATACATGTACATAACTCTTCCTTGTTCTCCATGTTTCTGGGGTTTCTTCACCAACTATGATAGAAGGGAGATAACAAGATGGGAAAAGGAGGATTTCATTAAATGCCATAAGGATGACACAATTGTCGCCGCTAGAAGTATTTTTGAAAACCACTAAAGGAAGACAATATTAATAGTATAAGACGCGTACCGAATATATATCATGTTTACGAAATACTGGTATGTGTCTCTATCTAGACATGTCATTATTTATAATATCATTGTGACTGCCCCCACTACCCCTTGCCCCCACCCCCACTACCCCCTCCCGACTCTCGACCATAATTACAAATTGAAATATATTGTTTATGTCGGTCATTAGTTACACTGTTTAATAATGTTGTTTGTATTGTATTGTATTGTATTGTATTGTATTGTATTGTATTGTATTGTATTGTATTGTATTGTATTGTATTGTATTGTATTGTATTGTATTGTATTGTACATGTTCCTCATGTTTGCACCATGTTGATGCCTGAGAGTAATAAAGTTTATGTTGTTGTTGTTGTATAAATCTATGATATTCCTATTCTGGAAATTCTATCATAATTCATTATTGTCATTTTACGGGTTGTGTCACGAACACGGAGACTAGTTTGAAAATGGTGTTAATAAAATGTATAAACACGCGGTGATACTCTGATTACCGCGGAAATGGTGACGATCTTATGCTCTAAATATGTAATTATTCCTTGCTGTAATAAAATATTTTAAATACCAATAATTATCGGACATTTTGTTTTATAATTCTTAAAGTGTTTGGATAACAAGGCGTAAATCATTACTATTAATTGTATTGTTTTCTCTAGGTAAACTAACATTGTGTACAAGGTGTCGGTGGATATTTGTTTTCTTCTTTTGTAACGATTTTAACCGTATTGCAATTAGACAAATTGAATTTTAAAAAAGCATCTTGTTTGTGCAAATGTATGGTAATTAATTAGCGAAATTATCCTTTATTTTCTTGAGTTTAGAGCGCGGCGTCGGCCGATCCTTTTTATATGTCCCGCGACTTGTTAAAAGGCCATGAAGGATGAATGCATTATTATAGTTTGCTGCTTAAACTGTTATTTTAATCAATGCTTTATTTAAAAAAATTCAATCAATCAATCAATTGATTGATTGAATTGATTTCAAAAAAAACTGTGAACATGTATCTCTTGTACATATTATGTCATTCTGATTATCTTTACATACATGAACATGTCTTACGGAAAAGAAGATTTTATTAATTTTGATGATCTAGATCTTGAAGATTTATTAGGCGAATTTACTGCCAGTGAAAATGAGGTCTCTTATGATGAACTGTGTGATAATGGTGTAGATATGAGTGATAAGCCGACTCCTGAACTGTCAAAACCAACAAAATCGAAGATATATTTTTGTGATCAGTGTGAGAATAGTTATAGTTCTATATCTGGAATAAGGGGTCAAATGCGCAGCAAACATGACAAGCAAAATAGTAAAGGTAAGTACAATACAACCAGCGTTTTTCATAGTTCCATACAAAAAAAATAGGATGCCAAACATGATTATGGCGAATGCAGCTCCTGAAGATTTTCTTAATGTATTTTATTGGACAATACCGTCTCATTTTCGATTATAATAGGGTCATATATGTTTATAAATGTCCATGCTATGCACGACCGAATCATATATACATTTTCTTTAAATTGGTTTATGAGTGCGTGCGTGCTTTATCAAAACCTCCCAACCCTCATCCCATTCCCCGGACGTTTGAATTGTTAGCTCCACTGAGAGCCTTACTTGCCGCATGTCATAAAATCCGGGACTTACTCGTGTTTTATTGCTATGATATTAAGTATATATTTATGGTCGCCCTATGGCACTAGTGTCTTATTGCTGTGAGAGTCGTAAAATATATAGCGAATATGCACCCTATTTGAGCGGGTTCCTTATCTTTTCTCAAAACACAATGTCATAAAACTGGGTATTGAGACCCATGCTATATTGCTGTGGTGGTGCCATACAACACATGCCGAATATGCAGCTGATTTAAGCAAGCTGCCGCCTTATCTTTTGTTAATAACAACACCATGTCATAAAACCGGGTATTGAGATCCATTCTATATTGCTGTGGTAATGCTATAAAGCACAAGCCGTATATGCAGCTCATTTGAGGTGGTGTCTTATATTTCGCTGACACTAGGTCATTAAATATTGTCCCATACTACATGCAGAGTGCCATACCTGAAGCAAATATTCAAATAGATGCTCCGCAAGCTAAACAATAAGAAGAAGACAAAATTCAGAAATTCATAGCTTTTTATTCGAGTTATTTATGTAAAGAAAACATACGGTAATAAAGAGTTTGAAATAAATTAACATAAACAAGAAATGACACATACAGTGCAAAAAATCCAAAACATTTCAATATATGGTTCAAATTTGAAAAATGTTCTTATGAAATAAAACGTTTTATTGAACAATTTTAACTATTGTAATGCTACTATTTTACACATTATGTAAATTATCTTTGCAGCATAATATTATTTTAATTGTAAAGACAAATGTATCTAGAAAGGATCTTATTAAAATGTTTTTCAATATTTCAACACTTTGTTTCCTAGTTCCCTGCTGAAACAAAATTCTTTTAAGTTATACTAAACTTGTATATGTTAATAAGGACGGCGGCAAGCAGTTGAAGGTATGGCAAGTAGTTAACCTTCCCGAAATTAAATAAAAGAATCTCTTCTATAATAAATCGTATGCCTGGCTCTGTATTTTGGCTATACATCAATTAAAATGCCAGAATTCTTTTGAAATTCAATTTAACTTTAAACTGACTAAACATACAATACAGTGTTTAAAATATCTAACATTCTTACAGTTTGAACTGTAAAAGTTATCATTGTTCTGCTTTAATGAACAAACATTTAGGAGTTATTTATATTTAAATAAAAGGCAAATATCTACACAAATAAACGTGGAGAAGCTGATACTAATTTCGACCTAATCATAATGTCACTTAAACCACATTAATGCACACTATCGTTCCATTGATCACTTTTTGCGAGGTAACTTTGTATGACCTATGAAGTTGTTGTCTATTTCTTTGTGTTGAACATTTTTGTGTTGAACCACGCTTTGTTGGTAAAGCCTGCGCGTTAACTGTCCTCAGAATGGTCATCATATTTCGTACTTCATACACGGAGGGGTTGTCAAGTGCACGAAATGTTGCTCTAAAGGATCCTGATTGAAGAAATGTCAATAAAAATGATACAAATACAAAGAACACAAATATGTGTATTTTTTTTAGAAAATAACATGATTTTATACCTTTCTATTAAAAAGACACTAACACACTATTGTTTTTAATTTTGTTTTTTTGTAAGTTTAAAGTTAATTATAACAAGAAATATATGCCTACTCGAAAGCTGAATTCTTTTTTTTTTATAATGCTTGGTATAAAATAAAGTTAACCATGCAGTATACAAATTATATAAGAACAATAATATGTGTATTTTTTTAGAACATAACATGATTTTATGCCTTTCTATTAAAAAGGCAGTAACACACTAGTGTTTCTAAATTTTGTTTTTTAAAAGTTCAAAGTGAATTATTACAAGAAATATATGCCCATTTGAAAGCTGAAAAACTTTTTTTTATAATGCTTGGTATAAAAAAAAGTTAACCATGCCGTATAAAAATTATATAAGAACACGAATATGTGCATTCTTTTAGAAAATAATATGATTTTATGCCTTTCTATTTAAAAGGCAGTAACACACTAGTGTTTCTAAATTCTCAAAGTGAATTATAACAACAAGAAATATACTGCCCATTTGTTATCGGAGAAAAAGAGAAGAAAAAAAAACTTTAACAAAATAAAGGTTACCATGCAATATGAAAATTATATAAGAACACAAATATGTGTATTTTTTAAAAATAGAACATGATTTTGTGCCTTTCTGTTAAAAAGGCGGCAACATCGTTTGTGTTTTGTTTGGCTTCAAACTCAAAGTGAAAAGTGAAATTTAAATCAGAAAAAAACCCGGAATGGTATCGATATCAATATGTAATTTATTAAATTTTAATAACCATATCGTATAACGAATACATCTATAATCAAAAACGTATTTTCTCAAATGGAAAACATGTTTTATATCAATATTCCTAAAAATACGATTACCCCACCCGCCATCATCACACTGCCGAAAATCGGGAGAATTGCATTAGCAATTATCAACATAAAATTACACTACCAACGAAAAACATTTGGAAAATAAACACTTACTCATTAAAATACATCATATTAAACTAATACTTAATCGATAATTGCTTATATAAAGCGTTATCTTGCTGTTTATCGACATTAATCTACCCAGCGTTGTATTCAATATTTTCCAAAATGGCGGTGAAGACGATGACTTTCACGTGACCCGATCTCGGGATTTCTGTCCGAGAATTTGCAAGACTTCCTTTTTCGCCTTATATAAATTGACCCATTTTCTTATCCTCTTCTTGACAAATCCTTGTTCACAGCAACCATGAAAAATATCTCCTCCTTGCTGTTTCTGAGTAAATATAAACATTTCAGAATATTCATCTTGTTCAAAGTGTTTTGAAACCTGAAGTAATGAAAAGACATGTACGACTAATCAATCGTGTAGAAAACACAAATAAATAATTAAATATTTATACCTGTGCCAGCTAAACTACTGATCCTATAAATACCGTTTGTAAAATAACAATACTTATCTATAATTTGTTCTTTCCCATGTGTACTAGCGTGTCCACTGATAGTTCTCTCGCTGTGTAACATAATACCACCCAATCTAAAATTTGAACGTGTTAACTGGTCAGTCATCCAACGCTGAATGGCAAAAAACTGGCGTTATACACGCCACGAGCACTCCACTGAGAGTGCGCCCCCTCCCCTATGAGAATCACTCACATCAAGAGAAATCAATTATCGTCTAATTCGCTTCTCTCAAGCGACAATAATGTCATGTGGTGTATGAATGCCAGGGGCGTAGCTAGGGACTTTAGAATGTGTCTGCAAACAGTCTAGGTGGTATGCTCCCCTGGAAATCGTTTTTCTAGACCATATATGGTGCAATCTGGAGGCATTTTATAGCAACAAAATGAGACTGATTTTGTCTCTGAAATTTATATAAAAAAAATTCTAGAGCTAAATGAAGAAGTTACCTGAACCCCACCACCTTATTGCATTTTTGGGCTTTTTAATTTTTTCAATATTTGTGACAATGTGTACGAAACTGCATACTTTGCGTACAGACTACAGGTAGCTACGCGTCTGAATACTATGATACCACACCATGTGCTATTGTCTGGGGCTCTTGATTCAGCGAAAGTTTTCGGCGAAAATTTCATTAATATACGATCAATCATTAAACGCTAAACATCGATCTGGATGTGGACTTTATTGTTAGAGATTTCCTTTTGATGGGATTTAGTTTTGTTTACACTGTCTTGTCTATTTGGGCGCTGAAGACAGGATAATAGCGAGGATTGTGCGCATATAAAATCGATTCAAGCTAACCAGTAGGTCTTATTGCCTACTGACCGTTCCAAGTCGGTAACCCTGTCTTCACCACCCTTTCTTTTGTTTTTTGTCTCTTTCATTGTAGTTTCAAGTCCTTGTTTGCAGTACAGTGCGGACCTACGATACCATTGCGTTCGGACGCTGTGGTTTCTATAGGACCCTATATATCATTCTGTAGATAATTCTTGGTGGTAATGGAAAATTCACAAGAGCAAGCTTACCCTTTCTGTAAATGTATACAGCAATCAAGTTTTGAAATCCCCCGTTCAGTTTTGACCTCCCAATTCTATAAACAAATCGTCTGCGTGAAATTGCATAGACGCTTGCATTGATTTGGGTCAATCTATTCAGGTGGTGAAGGTTGCTGCAGTAATCTAAAGGTGAAGTATTGTGTTGTTTCACACGGTGCTTAAATTAACATTAATTAAGCTATCCGTGCTGTTGTTTAAATAAAGCTATGTGGAGATTTGGGTTTTATTATTATTTACTATTATTTTAAGCTGTTAAGATTAAAACTATAACAATAAATAAAAAGTGAAATGGGGTGGAGAATGGGTTTCAAGTTTTGCTATTACTATTAGACAGACATATTATTAATTTGTTATTATGTCTGTGTATTATATGCAGAGTATGTGAAGCTATTATAAATTAAGAAACGTCCAATTTTGACGGGAATACCATATTGATTATTGTTTACCTCAGTATGAATAAATTATTATGTCAGGAACTGCGAACATCTATGACTACTGCCTGATAAAATATATATGTTCGTCAGCATTCGCCATATCGTTTATCTTATAACTGAAGAGCTCGCTACCGCCATAGTTATCGTTTCTTGGAAATAGTTCAATATGGCGTCGAGTACTCTCCGTGTCGGAATCCCGAGTGACAGGAAACCCGAGTGACGGAATCCGACGAGGCAGTTCCGATTGCATTTATAGCCCATTTTATCCCGACATTTGCCGAACGATCACGGATAATACCGAGCAGCCAAATAGATCGACCAATCAAACGCTGGTAGGCGCATTACATATTCATTGTAGCGGTGACCAGTTGAAATTAAAGGTGTAACACGCCCATTGATTGTTGCATTGAGTTGTGTGTGAAATAAAATTTAAATGCCATTTTGTCATTCATATCTAGGCCCAAATTAAAAATGAATAACTTACATTCTCATCACAAATGACACATATGCTGCCAAAAAATATACAGGCATTACAAATACTTCTAAATGCAAGTCTGGTACTAGCTTTGTGATTAAAAGCCAAGTTTTAATGACTGGGCAGCATACTCTGCCTTCAGTTCTCTCTGACATTATCTCAGTAAACCAAATTTTAGGGGGTAAGGGGAAGGATTTTGTGGTGTCATACCTATAAAAGCAGGATTTTAAAAATAGTAGTGCTAAATTATGATGACTAATACACATATCTACATGTTGATACCAAACAAGCCTAATTTTAGTAGAAAATATTTCTCCAGGCCATCATTTAAAGAGTTAAAAAATCTGAAACTCCAAATTACGGCTTTCCGCGGCGAAAAATAGCAAAAAAAAATTCAAAACCAGTTATAAAAGATTGTAAAGTTTTTTTTTGAAGATAAATAATCATTCCAAAAGGAAAAATGCCAGTTAACTAAGAATCTGAGAGAAAATGACAATTCACAGATCCCGCCTTATAAGAATACTCTGACAAAGCCTAGACTATAACGCATTAAAGAAAGAAAAGTTTTTACGCGAATCGACTAAAAATCGATCAAGATATACGCGTTTCAAAATAGAACAGAACGGTCGACAGCGACAAAAATCAGCGTACTTTTTTCAGTTTTAACCTACCTTAACTGTTCATAAATTTCTAAGACAATGCCTTTTCATCTACCATGCTTAAATTTTGAATCGTGTAATGCACATGTATAACTGGTAATGTATGAGAAATTTCAAAGGTCTTCGACAAGTACTTAAAGAGAAACAGGCATTTAAATAAGTAACAATTAACATACCTGAAAAAACTCATGACGAAAATGCCTCAGTATGTATAAGTGATGTGTAATAAATGTTCCATAACTTTCGTCACACAAAAGATACAGCATTAATTTTACCATCAATGGAATGGTATTGAAACTTTGTTTCATTTGGTACAAACATCAACACTCACAACGAGCAAATAATTGTTAAAACGCGTTAGTGATAGAACTTATTGAAGGACCCTCGTATATACAAATGTGCAAAAACAGGATTGTTGCAACGATTGAGTCTATACTAAAACCGGTCCAACTTACTTGCTCCAATGTAAACAATTCAAAACTCGTTCTTGTAGACTTCAAATCCGATCTAGTTTCCATGGTTTGAGACAAGATGGTTTCTGTATACAATATCACTAGTGATTGCGGTGTTTTAGCGATCAAATACGCATACGTTATCTCAATATATAAACATTGAAACTGGTTATTTTTTTATGGTAGGCATCTGACTAGTTCTTGAAGCCTTTGACTTTGTGCCATTTGACTGAAATCCGAACATTGTACGAAGATTTCCGAAGTACCGGTCAAATTGGACTATTGTAAAGTTTAAATCCAACGGTTTTCGGAAACATGACTATCTACAGATTATTTACAAATAAAAATGTATGTGTTACATAGGATGCAGCATATGTTAAATATGGAGGAGCCGATAGATAAGAATGTGTATATTTGTATATAAATTCAATGTATAAATTCAACTGAAACATATTACAAGAGCTGTCGGCGAGCTGCACAGTTCGACTATTTGTGTTTACAAAAAGTTATTAATACACCAACGTTACATACACCTATATTTACCATACGTACAGAGGAATAGGCATCTATCTGTTTTAGCTATGCTTAAAAATTGTGCTTTTCGAAATATACTGACTTTAACTTCAACACAATGCTAGTGAGGTTAAACAAAAACTTACTGGAGGTGGATAAAATCCCTGATAGGTGACTATATCTAAATAATGTTCTTTGTGACACACTTATATTAAATTTTAAAAAATAATGAAGTCAACGATCCTTAAAATTAGGTCATCTGTTACATCACCAGTATATAACAATATGAAGTAATAATATTACATCCAAGTTTGAGAAAAGAAATATAAAAAGATCGGACAGGGCAAGTAGCATTCAAGGAGGACAGTAAACCACAAAACACAGAAACAAACACGCAAACAGACAAACAAAAAGGCAAAAGCAATAATAAATGCAAACGACATCACACACAAAAAGGGTTGACAATAGGGCTACCGCCTTGGAACGGTCAGTGGCAAAGTAGGCCACTGGGGGTTTAAACCGGTTCTAGGGTGCACCAAACCTCACACTTACCCTACTGTCCATTAAAACAGGACAGTGTAAATAAAGAAATGCCGGCCATGATCTAATCTCTAACCAACAAGGCAGCATCAATAGGCAATATAAGTAAAACACAAATATGCTCGTATAATACAAAAAAACAATAGCCTAGAAAGAAATACAAAAAGATCGGACAGGGAAAGTAGCATTCAAGGAGGACAGTCAACCACAAAACACAGAAACAAACACGCAAACAGACAAACAAGAAGGCAAAGGCAATATTAAATGCAAAAGACAACACAAACACAAAAGGGTTGACAATAGGGCTACTGACTTGGAACGGTCAGTGGCAAAGTAGGCCACTGGGGGTTTAAACCGGTTCTAGGGTGCACCAAACCTCACACTTACCCTACTGTCATCCCATTAAAACAGGACAGTGTAAATAAAGAAATCCCCGCCATGATCTAATATCTAACCAACAAGGCAGCATCAATAGGCAATATAAGTAAAACACAAATATGCTCGTGTAAATATAATACAAAAAACAATAGCCTAGAAAGCCACAATGAAGGTACTCAGCAGAGCAGAACTAAATAAACAGTATCACCTGAGTCATTTGACTGATACAAATGTATGTTATGGTCGTATATGAAACCAGTATGTAGGGATTGAGATGTAATACTCAGTATGAACTAGCATGCAAATAGATTAAGAAATGTAAAATATACGCTAAGAACAACTTGGATATTAACCAAATAATTGCACATTTCATAGGCTATGTTAAGTTGGGCTCCATGGGAGCTCATGATTTATTCAAGCCTAACATACACAGCGCTATAATAAATCCCATGTCAACATTTGACTGAGCTATGAAAAGTCACTTAAGAGATATAGACTTATACAGCATGGTACACTCACCCCTTGATCAGCCTTCATTGCATATTTTGTGACCGTCACCACTTTGGGTTTGATGGCTAGATAATACTATTAGAGATCCCATGCCCAAATTTGGCTAAGCTTGGACAAGATAAGTATAATATATAGACAGACCTGTAAACAAATCTAACTGATTATAGAGTGATTGCATATTACGGTTTATCATGCAGATATACACTTATAAGTGTATTATATACTGTAGATCACATTATTTCCGCGTGATCTTAAGTTCGCGAATTAGTGGGTCTCTGATTTTTTAGCGTTCAAGCAAAATGTAAATAATCATGTTTTCTTATAAATAATATATTTCTTTGGTCAAACAATATCCGCTTATATACAACGATAGTTATTTGATTGATTGCAAGAAATCTACAAGGTTAAACTAACCACATAACCACACAAAATCTGAGCAGGATTCGCCGTAGTTACGTTTTAAACACCATTCCGGACGGTTGTTGCACCGATTTTGCCTTCTTGTTTGTCTGTTTGCGTGTTTGTTTCTGTGTTTTGTGGTTTACTGTCCTCCTTGAATGCTACTTTCCCTGTCCGATCTTTTTATATTTCTTTTAGTAAGCTCTTCAATATGTTGGCTTTAAAGTAGAATACCACTAAAGCTAGCGAGCCTGAGAGGTGTTTCGCCTTATATTAATATATAATGAACATATCTAATAAAACTGAATCAGCTACTTTTCTCTCTTATTTATGTTTGTTGCGTCTAAGGGATCCTTTTCAGTATTTATTGACACTCACACTAGTGTTTGTTTAGTGCTCTGTGGCGGCTCATTAATGGACTGAATAAAACCGAGCTACTTTTTTCTCATATGTGTGTGTGTTGCTTCCAAGAGATCCCATTTTCGGTATTCAGTAGTTTTCAGTATTCAGTATTCGGTAGTTTTCAGTATTCAGTAGTTTTCAGTATTCAGTAAATTTCAGCAGACTGAAAGCTGGACTCCTTGGTTGGACATTTACAAAACTATATGAACCTCGAATGGTAGTGAGGAAAGTTGTTTCTACATTTGAAAAATAATGGTACATGGACATTTACCCAAAGTTGATAGAATGTCACAACACATGTATTCATGCAGGTGGTGAATATTTGAAACAGTTAACATTAAACTTCGAAAAAAATTTGAAATATTTTATTATCGTAACCCTGATCTGCTTTTAAAATATAAATGTAATTTAAGAACTCTTCTGCGACAAGGACTTTCACAACCTGACTTATTTACATAACACTTCTACCATAATTCAAAGCTACACACAACATGTTCTCCAACCTCATATTGACATGGAGTCTGATCACGTTAGGCATTTTCTAAAAATACTATAGCTTAATAAAGGTATTGATTTCATTGACATGCCTATTTTTTTTCGAGATAATCATGTAGTTGATTCTATCTCTAAATATTTCAAAAAATCCGAAAGTCCTGTAATTTGTTACAAGTATAAAAAACCTATTAGAAATAATTTTTTCAACTACAACAAAATAGTTTCTGACCTTGATATAGTAAATAGCACTCCTAGGGAATGTAGCAATCAAAATGTCGCTATGCTCCAGCAGGTCATGTCATCACTGGTAATTTTGATATTGTTGATACACGTATTCGGCATCTGTTTTCAAAAGGTCCTAAGTATAGATTACCTTCACCTATCGATTGTAATGCCTGTTGTGCTCAAATCGCCCAATCCATTGAGGATTTTAGTATAAAATGATGTAGTCGAGAACAGGCGGACCCAAACTCTCTTTCTACTTTGAAAATGTTAATTTTAAAAATTATAGATACACGTATTAACTTTTATAATGCTAACCCCTCTTTACTTAGGTTTTCCGTTCGTAATTTAAAATCGGGAATTTAAGAATTTCGTAACAAATTTGTTTTAGTCCCTGATGATAAAGAAGCTAATAATGTAATTATTGTTTGATGCCTACATTACGTCAATGTTATATCTCTGAAACTGTGTAGCACTCATTCGTATACTCAAGTTCAATCTACTGAGGATGATGCTGTTTCCACACATATCACTCGGTGAACTACTTTCAAGGCTGGGGAAGACGAAAATTAGAACAAACTTCCAACTATATAATGTATTCCTTAATTACATACAAATCCGTATAAGGCCCGCTTTATTTCAAATTCTAGTGCCTGCACCACCACAAACATCTCCAAACTTTTAACTTCTTTTCTTACTGCCGTTAAAGATCAAGTAAAACAAAATTGTGATAAAACATGAAAACTCTGGGATTAATTTGTTTTGGTCTACAAAGTTCAGGAGACGTTCTTAATAAATTTGCAATAAACGTCAAGTTTCATCTATTAGCACTTATGACTTCTCTACACTATATATAACCTTACCACATCACCTTATCAAAGACAAGCTTATTGCTCTTATACAAAAAACATTCGCTAGGGAAAATACTACATGTTTGGTCTTTAATAATATTAAAGCGTTTTTTACTAACGGCAGTTTAGACAATTACACTATGTGGACTTTCCAAGAAGATTGTGAAGCACAGATAATATTTTCGTCAGGTATGGGACTACCGTTTATAGACAAATTGCTGGTATCCCTATGGGTACGAAGCTTGCACCATTTGTCGCAGATTTGATTTTATATTGCTATGAAAAAGATTTCATGTTGAGTCTTTCACCAGATACCCAGGAAGATGTTATTGAGGCCTTTAATGACACCTCTCGGTATCTGGATGACATATTAAACATTGACAACCCTTTCCTTCCTACTATGGTTAATATTATATACCCTAAAGAACTTAACAAAGCTAATATTTCTGATACTTACCCTCCTTTCTTGATTTACATCTCTCCATTGAAATGGTGAAATAATTAACAACATATATGACAAGAGATATGATTTTAATGTTGATATTGTTAATTATTTCCATTTAGATGGGGATGTTTCCCGAGCAGCTTCTTATAGGGTCTGTGTGTCTCAACTTATTCGTTTTTCTAGGCCTTGTACTCGAATTGAGGACTTTAATATTCGTAATCTTTGATAACTAAAACGCTCCTCCATCAGGGCTACCGTTACCATAAAACCTTTGCACAATTGTATTATAGTAACCCTGATCTTCTTTCCATATATAAAAGCAATTTAAGAACTCTTCTGCGACAAGAACTATCACAACCTGACTTCTATGGTGACGTGATTTACAAACTTTTTAAGATCCTTGGTCATGATCACTTTCATACTGTCTTTGTTAAACTTGTTAAAAGGTTTATCAAAACAGGGTATGACCTTATCATTTTGCAACGCACTGCATGCTTGGTGGAGGACCTATTTACAGTTCGCCACTATGCTTTTCTCTTTGATTGTGCGATGACCGGACAGGCTGCGGACCCTATGATGAAGTCTGCCTAAAGCCCAAAAGGACGGTGACGCTTGATGCTTGTCTGCAGTCTTATCTTGTCGAGCCCTCAACGGTTTATTCTCTTGTTGCTCTGTATTCTGCCAAGTCACTGAGTACCTTCTTTGTGGCTTTCTAGGCTATTTTGTTTTTTTATTTATACATACACGAGCATCTTTGTGTTTTATCTATTAATGGTGCCTTGTTGGTTGGAGAATAGTTCATGGTGGGGATTTCTGTATTTACAATGTCCCGTTTTATTGGGTTGACGGTAGAGTAAGTGTGAGGTTTTGTGCACCCTAGATCCTGGTATAAACCCCCAGCGGCCTTTTTTGCCACAGACCGTTCCAAGGCGGTAGCCCTATTGTCAACTATTTTGTGTCTTATTTGGCCTTTAATTCATCTGTAAATTTCTTCTTTGTGTCTGTGTGTTTTTGTCCTTGACTATCGTCCTTGAATTCTGCTTTTCTTGTTTGATTTTTATATCTATATTCGTAAGATCCTTGGTCATAATCACTTTCACACAATCTTTATTAAACTTTTTTGAAAGTTTATCAAAAGACGTTATGACCCTATCAATTTGCAACGTACTGCGTGTTTAGTGTTTAGTTGACCCATTTACAGTTCGCCAATATGCTTTCCTCTTTGATTGGGCGATGACCGGACAGAGTGTGGACCCTTTGATGACGTCTTCCTAAATCCTTATAGGACGGTAGCGTCTGCTGTTTGTCTTAAATCTTGGCTTGTCTTATGTAACAATGTGAGTGCATATTTACTTTGAGTTTTTGACTGTGTTTGTCGGGGCCTCATTTCCCCTGATTTTTCATAATCGATGCCTATATCTAATAAATGATCTTTTACTAGATTCATTTCTATTGATAACGAATAAGTTGTTTTGGCGTTTATTTCATCAAAATCCATCAACAATTAAGAAAGTTATGATTTAACAAGCTGTGTATTATGCTGCTCTCACACAGTGGCGAATATGGTGGCGAATGGGCTTACAAATGCAATTCGCAACCAGTTCGCAATGATCACAAGGTGATCGCCAGACATTCTTAGGTGTTCGTATGCATTCGCGGTCGTTCATGGGGTGTTGCGAATATTAGGAACATGCTTCGTCAGGAAAGCATATTCTCATTGCTTTCGCAACATTTTCGTAAGCAATCGCAAGCCATTCTTATGGATGGCAAGTCATTTGTAGTGATCGTAAGACATTTGTAGGGATTTGCTAGCATTCGTCTTGACTTTTCCTTAAGAATACCATACGATTGCGAACAAAAAGTTGCGAATGCTTGCGAATCCATTACGAATAAAGCGAATTGGTTACGAATTTTTTGACATTTTCTTGAGAATGCATTGAGAATGCATGCGAACGGCTTGCCAAAACTTGCGAGTACTTGCAAATGCTTGAGAATGACATACAAACATTAAGATTGTCTTACAAATGCCTTGATAATTCCTAGCGATTTCAATGCGAATATTGCACATTCGACCCGGGTGGTGTCGCTAGGGTAGCCAAAATGGTATAAAATACCCCATCTTCCCCTGTCCTATATACATTTCTAGTTTAACCATGGCCGAGGCTGCGAGGCAAGTGGTAATCACTGGATGCCGCGCCATCGGAAGCAGAGTCTTGGTGTTCAGGGGGATGATCAGACTTGCCCCTGCCTCTGCCGCCACCGCCGCCCCTTCTGCTGCCCCTGGGCATGCTGAAGGATAAAAACTTGACTTTTTTAACAAACTTAAAACTTGACTTTCTGAAGAAGAAGTTGACTCGGCGGAGGCTGGCGAATAAGTGACAAAGAGAAACATTGGCAACGGGCATATGCAATTAGCCAAGCATGCGTTGTGTAGTCCTTTCATTCGTAAGATGTTCGCAAGCATTCGCAAGATTCGCAACGGCATTCGTTAGCATTCGTAACATTCGCAAAGGATTCGCAAGAAATTCGGCAAATTGATTGTGAAGTAATCGTAAGGTTCGTAAGAAATTCGCAAGGATTCGCAAGGATTCGTAAGAATTTCGGAAGCATTCATAAGGCCTCACTTTTTTCAGTATTTCTCCAGGCCAATCTTATCATTTTCGGCGAATTTGCCGCGAATTCCAAACTTTCATATTCGCAAGGATATTCTTCACTGTGTGAGAGAGGCATTATGAGTAAATTTGCCAGTATTTACGAGTGCGGGCCTAATAAATGTATAGATTTCTTATATAAGATATAGAGTTCAAAATTACGTCACTACATGCAGTCCGAGCAGTCCGAATAACATGACATTTGTATGTATGGCGTGTTCCACCAGGTATCCGTGTAGGGACTGTTTTTATGGGTGTCGAAATCATAAGAACTTGTCACAGGATCGCAAGCCATTATCCAGGGTAGTTAGTGACCACAGGAACTGGTCGCTTTTAATTTTTGCCTTCTATTATTATAATTGTCTATAAAGGACTTTAATGGGAAATTTTGGAAAATGCTGGTATTCTTTTTCAGAGGTCAAGCAGACGTTCGAAACAATCTCAGTTACATGCACACTTTATACTAACATGTGCAGAAATAAATTTCCTATCCAACAATACCTTTCTTCCTACGATCCCTTGTAAATTCGCTGAGATATCCGAGTTCAAAGTCACCAAAGTGCAATTTCAAGCTGCACGTCGTTTGTCTATGTCCCCTATGTAAACAAATGAAATATACCGAAAATCAGGTGTCCGTTAATTCCGTTAATTTCGGCGCAGTATACCAGCTTCAAATCACAACCAATTCACTAAAGTAAAGCATCGATACGTAAATAAATCCATATTTTATCAGTTTGCATAGTCCGTATCACGAGAAAGTCACACAACAACGAGTATTTTGCCACTTGTTATCGGCACTAGCAGACTTTACAAATGAAACCGCCATTTTCAAATGAACTACGGGGCCGAATGACGTCATGATGCGAATCTAACAGCTATGGTAAGTATTTTTACTTTTTAATATTATTCTTGAATATATTAGAAAATACGTTTGTGCTTATCCATAACACTATTATAATCAATAATAGTGTTATGGATAAGCACAAGCGTATTTAATAATATATTCAAGAATAATTTTAAAAAGTTTTTTTCTTTACCATAGCTGTTAGGTTCGCATTATGACGTCATTCGGCCCCGTAATTCATTTGAAAATGGCGGTTTCATTTGTAAAGTCTGCTAGTGCCGATAACAAGTGGCAAAATACTCGTTGTTGTGTGACTTTCTCGTGATACGCTAGGATCGTAGAGCATGTAGAGCGTATTGTCGGGACCTAGGTCTACGGGGTCGTAGGTTGGGAACGCGTCATAGGACACGGGAACGACATCATTCGCTATTTGGGCGGTAGACCAGACGGTAGCCACATAGACGCTAGGCAAGAGAGCCTGATTACGCAGATAGCTACGCAGATAACGTCACCGTATGTGTAATACCGGGACTTGGGCCATCGCCGGAAAGGATGTGAATTACGTCACCGGAAGTATGTGAGGTATACAATCGCTAATGAGGGGATTGCAAATAACGCGGAAGTGAAGTATAAGTGCCGGGAACTGTACCGGAAGGACTCCGCTAGATATAGCTTTGAGAGATAAAATAGCGTGTGATATAGAATACATACAGATATTTAGTCTGATTAAAACCGAACAGTTTAATCGAACGTGTAGTGAACGTGTAGTGAACTTCATTTTAAAACATGATTTAAAACGTTGATATTTCTACTTTGGCATATGTATACATTTGTATATATATATTCATCTTGTTGCAAATAAATTTATAAATTTATTTATTCTTGAATCTCCCTTGATGGGTTGTCTCCAGTGTTACATCCTAACGTAAGTTATCTTGTTGCACTGGTTTCTGCAAAGTCATTGAGTACTTACTATGTGGCTTTCTAGGCTTTTGTTTTTTTATTATATATACATGCTCATGTTTTGTACGTATATTGCCTATTAAGGCTGCCTTGTTTGTTAGAGATTATAACTTGGCGGGGATATCTTTATTTACACTGTCCCGTTTATTGGGATGACAATAGGGTAAGAGTGAGGTTTGATGCAAGGCCCTATTTTCAACATTTTTATGTTTGAGATGTCTGATCTTTCCTTTTATTCATCTTTAAAGTCATTCTTTGTTTCGTTGTGTGTTTATGGTTGACTGTAGTCCTTGAATGCTACTTTTCCTGTTTGATTTTTATATCTACTTTAACGTCGCAGCGACATCATGAACTCGTTAAAGTACTCCGTAGTATATGCAACATGTATGTGGACACATTATTACTATTTTGTTAATTCTGTGAATAACTGAATGCAATGTTCACAGATTGACACAAATACCTTGATCTTCTGATAACAAAATGTTTTGATTTGCTGTGAGCGCAAATTATAAAGTTATAGAACCAGTCTCAAAACTTTCTGACCACCTCGTAACATCTCAATTTGTTTAAAGGCCCTGGTTTCGTTGTTGGCAATTATAAATGTAAATATGGACATATTGATAAGACATATATATGGTGTAAGTGAGGTATTAATAAATAACGTAATAAAAAGTATAGGTAAGCAAAGTCGAACAGGAAATGATTATCTTTCACAGAAAAGAGTTAATCAAAACATGCATTAACAACAATTACAATACTAATAAAAGGCAAGGCATGTGATACCACAAAGGCAAACGTGTTGACAATAGTGCTACCGGTTTAAACTTATTCTATTTCCATATTATACAGCATGCATATATAAATAGTACAAAGTTAATAGGATTAGAACGGAAGAAAGCAATCTTATAACGTTTCTCTCCTTAAAATTTATTACCGCCTTGGAACAGTCAGTGGCAAGAAATGCAATGTAATTGTAACACAATTGTCGTCAGTTATGATGCCATCTTTTTTAGGTATTTATGTCCTCGACAAAAGTCATATTTAAAATCAGGGTATACCTAACAAATAATCCTTAGGATTAAAGACGCTCTTCTATCGGCACGAATATCCTCAACAATATTTATTTGCAACATGTTCTTGGAACACCGAACATGTTCTTAAAATGGTTATGACAACCAAAGTAAATTGTGCCTATATTACAGATTTATCAAATGTATCCAAACTGATCCTGTAAAGTGTATTAGAGGACATAGTTTGTATAACGTCAAAGACATCCCGGAGTTCAGAATTTATAAACACAAATTTTAAAAAACTACGTGTTTTTAATTTTAATTTTAATTAATGTTTATTCCCTTAACGCGGATATAAAAATACGATTGAATGATTGCATCCACGACCATACAAAGGCAAGGTGTGATAAACATTATATTAGATGGTTTAGTTGTCAGTTGTGGTTTTATTATACATCTTTGCAGTGCGGTATTTTATCTTATTACGTTAAATGTGTATATGCGTACGCACATACGATATTTATCACGTTTAGGACGTAAATACTGTTATTTGGTTTGTGTTATTAATCGTATATTGTAACTCTGTACATATAATATTGTAACTCTGTACATATATAGTGTTTGTAATAGAAAACAGAAAGTGTATTCTATAATTGCCTAAGCAAAAGAACACAAGAAAGAAAACAGTGACTCGGTTTAATAAAGTGTTTTTGATGGGTAGTATTAATAAATGCAGCATAAGTGACACCCTCTTATAGGCGTAAAGTTATAGGACATTTTGTTAGCTTCTGTAAGGAAATCCGTTTATTTTCCCGTCATAGGTTTGTGATGGTCGGGGAGCTATCCCGCAGATTTACCGTACACAATATAGTAAATAGCAAGAATGAGAACAAACGGTCTTATAGAATTCACAGCACCCAAACGCAATGGCACTGTAGATCCTCACTGTACCACAAATAAAGAGCATATTAACTATACAATGACAAAGGCAATACACAACAGAAAGAGTGATGAAGACAGGGTTATCGACTTGTAACGGTCAGTGGGCAATATGGGCCATCTGTTAGCTTAAAACGATTTTAAATGTCAAATTGACAAGACTGTTTAAATAAAAGTACATCCCATCAAAATGAAATCTGTAACAAAAAAGTCCACATCCGAAGAAATTAGGAAACGATACACGTATATGTGATAATATAAAAACAATAAAGATAATATAAAAATAAACATAATTAGAAACACATCATGATGAATCCATAATTGTACCACATCAGTTGCAGCCCAAGAAAAAAGCTAGTCTGGGGTACTACCAAAAACCCGAGGGGCACATTTTCATGCACCAAGCTGCCCTTTCAGGGTTATATAAGGTGCAGTGATGGAGTACCGTCAGATTGTCCGGTCATCGAATAAGAGAAAAAAGAAACATAGTACAGGGGTAAATCACCAAACATAAGGTGCGCTGTAATATTAGGGTTCGTATCCTTTTCTGTAGAATTTCCTGATTAATTTAGTAAAATGGTAAGGAAATCCGTCAGACCCCTTTAATTTCCGAAGCTTATAGATTACATCTCCATAGAATAACGTTTGTGAAATTCCTAGTCGCTTGATACGAAGTGGGGGTGGGGGTGGGGGGGGGGGGGGGGGGTAGGGGGGGTAGGTGAGGATTAGGATTTTTCTTTTTTTTATAATTATGTCTCAAATCATACATGATGATGGGATTACTCTGTATACATTTGTTTCCTCCTATGTTATAGTTGGGACTAGAGGAAGGGGCATCAAGTACACTAATATTGCAATTACGGTGTAATTTTTGCATACTTCTGCTCATTAATTGGTACAATAGACATCTAATAAAGAGATATACACAGCATGTCAACTGATTTATTATTTAAAACTCGGACGTTTTCCCTGGGGTTCGTGTTGGAGGGGGTTGGTGGTGGGTGGAGGGTATCAGGGGGTAAATTTATTTAAAAATATTTCTCAAATGAACATTTTGTTGAAGGGATTACATGGTATATACTGTGGGACTGTGTGTGGGTGGTTGAGTGTGGGGAGCGGGGGGAAGTGACCTGTATGAATAAAACATGGTTATTTTACGACGGCCGCGCCATCGAATTCGTTCTAGTTGAACTTTGTAATTATTGTGTGTTTCTATGCGTGTACTTGGTTGACTGCGGTTCTTGAATGCTACATTACATGTACTTTTATCTTTACTAATATTAAAACGTCAAAGTGTTCAAAGCGATCGCTTATGCATACACAATTTAGTAACAATTTGAAGTTTTAAATGTTTTAGCTCAGATAGTTTAAAAGACAATTATATACTAATAATGAAATACCCTTATGGTTATACTAATAATGAAATACCTTTACTAATGAAATACTTTTACGATTATACTAATAATGAATACCTTTACGGTTATATTAATAATGAAATACCTATACCATGTATACGGTTATACTAATAATCGGTTTTACTAATAATGAAATACCTTTACGGTTATACTAATAATCGGTTATACTAATAATGAAATACCTTTACGGTTACAAATAATCTATAATGAAATACCTTTACGGTTACAAATAATCGGTTATACTAATAATGAAATACCTTTACGGTTATACTAATAAGAAGATACCTTTACGGTTATACTAATAATGAAATACCTTTACTGTAACACAACTTAGAGATGCAATGGGGACGGTATATAATCATGCATTGATCATTACTATCCAAAGAAAATATTATGTATATAAAGCGAGTAATTGTATTTCTAAAGTGTGTTTGTTTATTAAGTAATGATCTAATATCCTTTCTTTTCTCTATCATAAAAGTTTTTTGTATAGTGTATATTTACAGGATTGCAATATACGTACATTGACGCGAAGAAAACAAAAGTGTTTACGTCATAGGTATATCAAATACCGCAGTCAACTTATGCATATACGTAATAAAAATAAAAAATCATATCTGACCGCAATGGAAATATGTACAATAAAATAAAACCGCAATTTAGAGCTAAACCGGCTTATATAATATGTGTCAAACCCTGCCTTTTACATCGTTATGGCTGAAATCATTCATTCATTCGCTTTATCCTCATTAAGACAATACACATTATTAAAAGTTAAAATTACCTAGTTTTGTTAACACTGGTGTCTTTAGTTGATGAACGAGTTTGTTGAAATCCGGGAAGATGTTTACACCATGTCCGTTAAACTACTTAACGCCATTAAAAGTGCAAGTTTTTTATTTTGTGTTTATTTTTAATTAAAATGTCTCCAAGATCGATTGCATAATTACGATTTTACTTCTTTCAATACATGAATTTGATCGGTCACCAGATTTATAGGGAATATAGATAATTTCTAACATGTATAACACTACAATCGATCTTTAAAAAAAACACAAAATAAAAAAACTTGCACTTTTAATGTATATATACTCCTCAAAATAATTTAAGGACCATGATTAGAATTTGGTCATTTTTAAAGTAACATAATTGGACAACTTACTGTCTCTTTGCAATGTTTAAGTTCAGCTGTATTCTTGTACAGTTGTTACATTACCAACATGTATTAGCTTTTTATATGAATATGAAATGCATTATATTAAAGATTAAGTAATGATTACTATATTTATTATTTTAAGGAGTATACTTGAAAGGGACAATTGGATACATTTGATAAACCTGAATGAAGGTTGTCCTATAACGTTTAAACCTTCGCAAAGGCGGAGAACCAGGACTATGTTGCAGCAACGTTCGCGTTGTTGTTAAAGAAACGCACGACAATGTTGACTTGGCCAAACAAACAAAAACTCGAGGATGTATGCTACATATGCATCTACTTTCAACAATATTGTTTGTCTTCCCCGATATCTTTATCATGGAGATTCAAAGTACATTTGACACTGAATACATAAATTGAAAGCACTAATTTTGATAAATATCCAAGGATTACCACGTTTGCTTTCTATCTTATTTTAATTCAACAACTCAGAGTTTATATATAGTTTAAGATATTAAATTATTAAAGTTGTGTTGAATGAAGTATAATGTTGAACTTTTTGTTCTTAAAGTAAAAGAAATTAATTGAAGTAAATTTATGAAACAGTTTGCAATGAGGACATCACCGCCATGACATTTTAAGTCTAGGCTCTCTCTCCCATCTCGTCGTAAGTACCAGTGAGTTTCTGTGTTATTAACTCTGTACATTACAAATTTCCAACTTTTTTAATTGTGCCCTGACTTGCGCTTCCCAATGATCTTAGTAACGTTGCTGCAACATGGTCCTGGTTCTCCGCCTTTGCAATGGTTTACACGTTATAGGACAACCAGATTATACGACTTTAATTCAGGTTTATCAAATGTTTCCAATTGTCCCCATGTATAGTTTATATTACTACCATATCATCCCTTATTTGTAAATAGTTTTATCTTTATTTATTTACATTAATTTTTAATTAATCCTTCATTTCTTCATCTTGCATCAGTTTTTGCGCAAAATATTACCTATTTATGTGTCGACGTGCCATAAACACCATTCATTCATTCATTCATTCATTCATTCATTCATTGGTTTTTGCGCACAATATGACCTATTTATGTGTCGACGTACCATAACACACCATTCATTCATTCATTCATTCTTTCGTCGGTATGTGCGCACAATATGACCTATTTATGTGTCGACGTACCATAAAACACCATTCATTCATTCATTCTTTCGTCGGTATGTGCGCACAATATGACCTATTTATGTGTCGACGTACCATAAAACACCATTCATTAATTCTTTCGTCGGTTTTTGCGCACAATATGACCTATTTATGTGTCGACGTGCCGTAAAACACCATTCATTCATTCATTCTTTCGTCGTTTTTTTGCGCACAATATGACCTATTTATCTGTCGAGTAATGTTCCGATTCAGATTCAAAAATTCAGAACATCTATCGGAATCAGCAAATTATTTTTTTCAAGTTTTAAATACCACTCTTTCTTCATCTATATGCCTTATCAACTTGTGCACATTTACATCGATAAATGTCTTCCAAACTTGACTACATTCCCTTTAAACAAACTGAGATGAACGTGCAACACGAATGTTGTTTACAAGCCAGTAGAGCTGGCTAAACCGTCCGACGTGTTATTTAAACTATAACTTCGTGGAGCCATGTAACATATTGTGTGGTTATATAACCCTGTTATTTCCTTGTAATCAATCAAACGACCATCGTTGTATTAAAGCGGATCTTGCTTGACTATATAATACGCTACCGCGCGGCAAGTATTTCAGAGTTAACTTATTATTGAATGAGCCAGATAACAAGGTAAGTACATCAAAAACATAGTTTGTTCTTGTTCTGTCATATTGTAAGTATTCAATTGGTTTTCTCTTTAGCTGCAACTACTCTGGGTGTTCAGTACGATTCTGGATTCATCCTGTGATGTTTATTATTTTTTTGTATGTGTTTCTTTAGTTAGTTTCTCTGGATGTGGACCTCTATTATTAGAAAATTCCTTTTGATGGGATGTAGTTTTGTTTACACTGTCTTGTCTATTTGGGCGCTGAAGACAGGATCATAGCGAGGATTTTCTGCATATAAAATCGATTCAAGCTTACCAGTAGGCCGTATTGCCTACTGACCGTTCCAAGTCGGTAAACCTGTCTTCACCACCCTTTCTGTTGTTTTTTTGTCTCTTTCATAGTATTTTCAAGTCCTTGTTTGCAGTACAGTTCGGACCTACGATGCCATTGCGTTCGGACGCTGTGGTTTCTATAGGACCCTATATCTCATTTTTGTAAACAATGCAGTATGTAACTGACTAAATGAACATAGTATAGGGACAGTAAGGGGATATATGAATACCACCGGCACGTCACACGCAGCGTATTTCAGAATTGAACATATTACTGACATAATTCAAAAATAAATTAAAATAGGGCAACATTTTTATTAACAAATTTTAATGAAAGAAGTTTACTTTGTATATTAATTTATCAATAATTACATGAATATTAAGTGGTAACTTGTCTCTTTCAAGGACAGGTTCGAATATGTTATTGACCGATGAATTGTAGATCCTGAATCATGATGTAATTCATGTAAAGTAATATCTCATGGACAGTTCCTGAAACAATCTTCGATCTAGGATTGTTTGATTGTGGCCAGTAATTGTAAAACATTTTTTATTTCAACATCTATTGCGAAACACGCATAATAGCTTACACAAGATGGATGCGTTTGTGGGCGTGGCGGGGGTGGTGGGTGGGGTGGGACGTGGTGAAGGACAGGCGAACAGTGATAAAACCCAACGGTTCGAGGCGGCGACCATCGGTAATTCTTACTTTTAACGCTGAGACATTGAATCAGATCCGGGTTGCATTTGGTTGAAGGGCGCGCGCTATCGACCTCGGTACCAGGGATTGTTCTAAGTACGCAATTAAAACGTGTATTGCTAGGATAATACGAACTCACAATAAATATATAGTGTGTGCATATGCTGTTAAGTGCTCGTACATGTATATTAAACTTTCGTTACATATCAATGTTTTTTACAATTGACATTATTTATTTAGGTGACATAGTTCCATTGGACCTAGTGTAATATCCATATGGTATATTTGAATAGTATGTTGATACTTGTGCACATTTCACTATTATAAATAATTTACATACTTACTTATATCGTCTGATCTTGATATCTTGTAGAACAATGCAATTCTTCAAATATTTCCTTGTGAGCGCCGTGGTCCTTGCCCTCGTTATACCAGCAGATGCCGGTTGGTTTAGAAAAGCAGTCAGGAAAATTGGACGTGGTATTAGGAAGACTGTTAAGGCGGTTGTTAAACCACTGAAAAAAATTGGATGTAAGGTACGTAAAACTTGTTCCTCTATATTAATATGGATTCAGTTGTTAATACTGATATCATATCTGTATCTCTACTATTCGAATAACTTAAGTAGTCACTCCGGCATCGGCTTCCTACTCACCCTCGAGTGCTGCATGTAACCTGCGTTTTATCTCTTGTCCTTGTCCAAATGTTGACATGGGATATATTATAGTGTTTTCCAGATATATGATGGCCTATAAAATGTTTAATACATCTGGTTACAGTGAACGTCCAATCTGCTGCTGCTTCTGATCGTATATTTTACGCTTCTTATTCTTAGCTCTATACTATTTGCGCAAGGGCTTCCTTCGGCGAAGGAAGGGATTCATCTATCTTAAACCGACCAATGTTTATGTTGTTGTGCTGTTGTTTATTCTTACATTATACGTATTATCAATAATGTCCACCAAAAGTATTTATTTAAACACTCACCCACCACAAACCGAACAGTTACAACAATGTGTTTTCTTCAAAATTAAATCGGGTGTCATTCCCCGCCACAAAACAAATATTAGGAGGTTTCGGGTGGGAGTTGGCATGGGGTACACCATCAATTTATACATTTGGTTTCTTCTTTTCTTCAAAATAACATTAATACTCAAACAATTTTTTGCATGTGAGCGTGGGGATGCAGGAGAGAGTTCCTTTTTTAAATACATGTTTTTGTGTTAGGTTTGTTATATTATTATGTTGCATAGTGACTACTTCAGTTACCTCGCGGCGTTCCCAACCAATCAACCAACCACCCACCCACCATCAAAATCAATCCGAATGCTAGTTGCTTATTGAGTAGCATATTTCAATCCCAATATTCTGGTGTGATAAACGACCTTAACGTTAATTTGTAACAGTTATGGATATACTTGATACTGTCAAGCTTAATTGCTCAACATCTATACTGAAAGGAAAAAGAAACGCAGGATGCGTATTTCCGCTATATACTGTATGTTTAATATGCTACTGCTAATCGAATGGTACAGGGCGACATTAGGCCTGTCCTTTTAGAAAGAAGCTTTAAACAGCACTGAACACACCAATGGTTACCCCTTTAAAGTTTCATTATCGTCAGAATGCGAATTTGGCTCAAGCAGGTGAGCAAACTTAGGCTTTAAATGATGCAATCTCTTAACATTAAATACAGTACTGAACTGGCTCAATCTTTCAAAGAGGAACTTCAGTATTTATGAATTTCTTGTTACAACGTGTACTGTGATTAAAACGTCTACAACATCACAGTTGTGTCCTTTCTCTAACTAACTGCACTTTTTTTTTTGTACAAAACATCTTGGGATTTTCTTGGAATATATATGGAATTAAGTGTGCAATATACGCAATATATAGCGGAAATACGCACCCTGCGGTTCTTTTTCCTTTCGGTATATATGGATTTGGTTTGTATTACTTCTTATTGTTATGAACTCGAGACGAAATAGGTTTCTAATTGTAAGTGTCATTGACTTGATTGTATGAGTTTTTTGGTTGACTGTGGTCCTGGAACTGTTCGGCTTTTGCATCTAGTTTTATTATTTTGTATATTCGATATTAATCTTGTGGTGTGCCAATTTCTCACAAAGATTTTATTTCTCCTTTCAGACTTATTTTATAAAATAGCTATTCATCAGGGTTTTTAACCACCCTCCCGTGAATTGTTTAAATTAGTATCATTTCGTTGAAGGTAAATACAATATTTTTAGAGCCGCATTATCTTTTGGTAACAGGGGTGGTCCTCCCCGACCCTCTCACACATATGTCGGGGAGATAAACAAACCATTGTATGATGGTTCAAAAACTAGTTTTGGAAAACTTATACAGACATATGGCTATTCGTCTGAATACATATGTTAGGTGTATTTACCTTATTGGTGTATAGGTGCCTTCCTTTCTTTGACAACTCATATAATCGAGCTGCGCTTTTGTCGGCAGCTCTTGAAATATGCTTCGATTTGCATACATAACATTCCTGATCCTGTGCAATCGTCACTTTTCTATTTAGAATATGTTGTATCTTACGTAATTCGTATTGTTAAACAAGCTGTATAAAGACATGTCTTTCGTGACCGTTGGATGTGTCCTTAAAAAAGACGAGGTTCAATATTCTGGTCATTTTATGAGAAGATGTATCAATATATACTCAGCAAAAATAGAAAAGTCCCTCTTTTAAGCTGTGATTTATTGTTACACTTTGCACAGCAATCTAGATAAAATTTCATCATGTTATACTTATCACTCAATCATTCTGATCAATATTAATAATCAGCAAAAACCAAAGTTTGTCTGTTGTTGCTAAAACATGTTTTATTCAAATTGCGAAATCACTATATTTTTATTACAAAGGGAGGTAATCTGAAAATATTCGTTCTTGAAAGCTGTATGGCGCAAAAATGAGTGAAAATATCAGAGTCTTTTCTCTGTTTTTGAGGCGATGAGGTCATTTTCTGTTTATTTCAATATAACAAAACTGTGTTAACTCAAAGTTTTAACCAAAAGACCCGGACAGTCGCAGGTGTTTCGTTCACGCATTTTATACAATATTTTCTAAAATGAATATTGTTTTAACTATTGTATCATTACCTCAGGTATTTTTCGGTATCGGCTGTCCTTTGGCAGTGGGTGCAGCAGGCACTGCTTTAGCAGTTGGAACTTCTGGTACTGGAGCAGCGGTCATCGGAATAGGCGTGCAGTTGGGCAAGCATGCGTGTCGTGTCAGAAGCAGGAGATGTAAACGAAGTGTAAGTACCAGTTTTTCCTTATTTAGTGAATATGGAATGCATATTTCTAAATAAATAAACTTTTTTTTTTAGAAATACGTTTTATAATACATATTATTGTATATTTTCACATTGTCCCGTTTACATTGCATTGAAATAATCATCCAGTAGTCTACAATATTGCACGTTGATAGGACCGATATTGAATGAAGATAAAGATAATTGAATTGAATTGGGGTTTTAAGGCGCACCAACACATGAAAGGTTATATGGCGCCTAACAGAAATGAACATGCCAGGCTCATCCTCCATGTACATCGAGATAAAATATGGAGAACTGGCCTAGAACCGTCTCACCTTGAACTGCAGAGTTGCTGCAAATTCTAGTGTAGACACTCCATTTACGCTGGAGCCACGTTTATTGTTTTTCTGTCACTGCTCTAGTGATATGAGCGAGATGGCACCTGAAACAATGCAGGGGTCATGATGAAGACCTTTAATGAGCACGAACAAAAAATGATAAAATGAACATGAATTTGCGGGGTTCTACCCCTCTGCCTTCCCCTCCAACGGGATCTGCAGTGGCCCTATTATTTGCCCCGTAACCAAACGGGGCCCCCGGAACCACACGGGGCTATAAAGAGATGTTTTTAAATGTAAAGGAACGGAATTGTGCCTAGAGTCGACATAAATTCGGCATGGTTTTCCAAGTTTTTGTGACAGAAATCAAAATAATTCAAATCATTACTCACCCACTGTTTCTATCGTTAACGAATGGTAAAAAACTCCAAACATCGAATGACGCTTTTAATGACATCAACCGACATGGAAGTCATTTTCGCGCCAAATAATTATCAGCAAAAAGTAGAATTGAATGACAAGATAGGAATTTCACCCAAAGCTATAGAAGTAAGATGAATATAATGAAAATTAACAATCAAACATTCATTCCGATCAAAAACAAAAGGAAAGTATATATATCGCGCTTTGCCAAAATGACTCGTTCTAAGTAATATGTATCCATACACAGTCAATAACCTTTATAATGAACTGAGTAATTACTCAGAGTTTAATATATTCTTCACATAGAGTGAATGAATTCAATACTAAGTACTTTAATTTTCGACAAAAGTAATCTCCATTTATAGTGTATATAAATATATGCTTTGCTTAACCATCTTAAAACAATAGATTCAACCCACTGACCTTCGACTGAAAGAACTTTCTGTAAACATGAAGTGTGAATACCGTTTGAAACTTCTTTTAACACATGTGGTTATAGAGTAAGACTGTAGTCTGCGAGCAACATTACTCCATTATTCGCATCATTTTAAATGCTAAAGGTATTTAAAAGTATATCATTTTATTACATAACTCCTTTTCTAGACGTGTCGAACATCCATTTCATAATATATTGCATGTACACGTGTGTAATACAAACTGGAAGGACTTTGATTGGTTGGACATAAAAAGCATTAAAAGTGTAACAATACGCAAATTCTGCTACCTGAAATAATTTTAATTTATAAATGTATCTAAGTCATGAACGTATTAAACGGCGCTAAAGATTGTCTGACGCGATGATGGTTTGCGGGCTAGAGGGCGTGAACGGTAGCAAGCAGTTTTTACTACCATTCATGAACAGTCACAATCAAACCGAGATTGCAATTTGTTTTAACATTTATCGTGTTCGTCCATTTATAAATAACTTAAATTTACTTTAACTCGCCAAAATATCGTTAACATTAAAATAATTCATAACTCGTTTCATAAATCTTTTATGGAATGGAAACTCGTTTAAGATCATATATGCTAGATCAAGTCGAAAGGCAATAGATAGCTGAGGTGATGTCATATACATAAAAACATTTCAGGTCGATACCATGGAAATAATGCTGCCATTTTCTGACGAGTTTATGGACTACGACCGTAACAACGATAAATACATCACATATGAAGAGTTTGTGTTCGCGGTAATGACGTCTGTACATCTGGTTGATCAAGAGGAATTGATGGAGCCATTTATGTTTGCTGACGCTGATAGTGAGTGGATAATTATATCTTACAGTAAAGCTAATTAATACATACCATTAGTATACCCAATTTCAATAGATATATTACTACTATGCTTTCCTCCGGACAGATTATTGATCCTATGATAACGTATACGTCAGTTCTGTAATGGATGGTAAAGTCTTTAATCGTGTCTTGTCGTGACCTTAATTCCTTTTTGTTTATTTCGCTTATCGGGGCATACAATGTTATTAGATCCTGGAATCATACGCCGCTGGATATAGGGGATGAAATAAAGATACAAATATTGCTATATCCACCGCCATATGCGTGCCATCTTTGGGATGGTTAATATTCTGTACTCAGTCTGTTGATTTTTATGAATGTTGAGTTCTGCTCAACCCGGTGCTAGATGGCGTGAGTGGTAGCTAGCATATTTCACTACCGCTCATGAACAGTCAAAATCAAACCGAGACTGCAATATTTCGTATGTGTCGTGCTCGGCCGTTTCCAAAGGTCCATTATCGTACTCTTATTCTCTAGTTGTTCTAGATTATGTTATGTCACAGAGTACTGTGCGGCTTCATTTTATGTGTATTGTTTTCATATATACATGATCATCTTTGTGTTATACTTATACTGCCTGTTAATGCTACCTAGTTTGTTGAAGGCTATAGCCTTGCGGGAATTTCATTATTTACACCGTCCCGTTTGATTAGGATGACAACAGTGTGAGAGTGCGGTTTTGTGCACCCTACAACCTTGTTTAAAGCCCCAGCGGATCTTCCCTCTAGACGTTTATACCTACTATTGGCGTACGTCTGGATGTATGTTTTTATTGCTTAACAAAAGACATCTTTCTTCTTTACTAAAAGGGTCATTTTATTAAAAACATGTTAAAAGTATGCCCTAAGGGATGGTTGTTATTATGCAGAACACTTTAGGATTGAGGCTGGGTCAAAGGTCAAACACTCATACAATGCTTCCACTCAAGATATTCAATTCCAATTTGGTAACTATAATGGGTCTTAATATAAATAACATAGGTGTACAGGGTCAAGTGGCATAGAGGTAAATGTGGCATCGTCGAAATGTGCAATCGCAGGTTTTAAATTGAAGCTCTTTAACTGTTTTTTTTAATTAAGATGGCTTTCAATCTTTCTGAGACATCTGGGACCACAGGCAAGGCATCAGAAGTGTCGACACATTGGACAACATCAAACTGTGTCATCATGGGTATTTAAATTGATGATCTTTCAGAGTATTTTAAGTTAGGTTCAATCGTTCTGAGGCCAATGGGACTCCAGGGGGTACATGTCAAAGTGTCAAGCAATGAAACGTCATCAAATCAAATATGATATTGTAGTACTGAAATTCCCTTTGTCTTTGCACTTGTGTAAATCGTCTAAATGAAAATAACACCTGTCAGACTAAATAGTGTAGTTTACCAGTTATTTGAAGTTAGAGTATGGCAGACAGCTGAAATGGACATGCTGCAAAACAAATAGAGTATAGTCACGTCTTGTCGATTGATTTGAACACCTCGATGGGATACGCACATCTCGATGTTTAAATCAACCAGCTCGACACTATACTCTATCTATTACTTATTATCATGGATATCAAATTGGAGTACTTGAGACAACTTTAAGTTAAGCTACTTTTTCAGTCCTTTAACCATACTTTGACCTTGCTCTTCTAGGAATAGCGAAACCAGCATCGCCTCACATTACTATAAATTGTTCATGGACTCTAATATTTACATTGAGCAGATCCATATTTCCAGCACATATAAATTGGAAAGGAGGCGCACCAATATATTTGGTTACAAACAACTATTTGTTTTTCTTATTCTAGATGACGGCAGACTTGGCATGGATGAATTCCAGGGAGGACCTTTTCTATTCTCTCGTGAGTATTAAAGAGGAGTTATTCACAATGATATTGCAGTCTATGAGATTCTCGCCACTTTTCGAGTTAGGTTTTTAACAGTCGAGGTACGATACAATTGCAGTGTCGAATCTACTGTCATGTCAGATCTTGATATGTGATGATGTTAATAGTATTTTGATTTTAATTGGTCATGCTTTACCAAGGTTGATGGTAGTATTTGAAAAAATAGTTTTATCAAAGGAACTGACTGTTTCAGATATACATGTATTGTAATAATTTCGTCATCACGAGTATTAGTAAAGAACATACGGGATAACCTTGAGTTACCTAATACTAGGGAGAAGAAAACGGAAGAATAACCTTAATGTGAGGTTACAAAGGATTCATAAGTTCAACTGATCCGCTATATTCAGATAACTATTCTCTGTGCTTAATTATGTATTAATGATTTGTTATAGTATGTATAATACCCTAGTCGTTATTCGTTTATTTTTGTTTTAAAGGGACACAAGGCAATCTTGATTTTTTAAAAACTAGCGGCGTCCAGTTAATTTTACTACATAAATTGCATTTGTTTAATCATTAATGATAGTTCTAAGAATTGTATTTAGCCATTTTTTTTTGCATATTATTAATTTTTGATATTATTGCACCAATAATATATTACAAATTATAGTATAATAAATTGAAATAGTGAATACTTAAAATTTGATTTATTTAAATGTAGCCAGGGTAAAAGTAAAAATGATACTGGATATATAAATCCGAGACTCATTTCAATTACTTCAAGATTCCCATTAATAACACATTGTACACTAGCAAATACATATTAATGTTTGAATTTGTACAGAACAAAAACAATTCTAAAATATACGTGCCCTAGATTCCCTTTGTATTTGACATATAAATAGCACGGTCCCTTAACGGGAATCCGTACATATGGAACTTATATGACGTTAAATTGATTTTTTAAATTCTTTTTCAGATGCGTATCACAATACCAATGGTACAGTCAGTGCTGCCGCATAATGGTATCGATTACTTCCACATGTGTAATATACGTGCAATATTTGATCTAACATATTTAGATCGTTGAAGGAAAAATAGTTATTATATACAAATTAAAACAGCTTTACTTCAATGGCCCTACAACCATATATTATAAATAACGATGTGACATTCGTGATATAGACCTTGAGGCCGAAAATAAATTTGAAGTAGCATAATTAGATCGTGACCAAAATGAACACATTTACAAAAGTCAGTTATAGATTCCAAAGTATATAGTCTCAGATGGTTACTTCAAATGGTCGGTACAACTCAGTACGATATGACTTTCATGATGTAGTTTAACGTTTTTTTTTGTCAACGACAAGAGCCGTGGGGGCGAAAGAAGCTTGAGATAAAATGGTGGAACTATACTATTTTGCGTATGTACATCCCTTTGCGAGATCTCTAAAACATAATCATGGACATGTATTTATATAGTATTGTGATAGAAATGTGTTTAAATGCTGAAAACCAAAGTAGTTGTAATGCATAGTATGTAAGTTGTGTTATTTAAAATATAGATTTCTCCCACTGTTAGATTTCTCCCACTGTTTTTGTTTATATGTGTTTGTCACCTTAACACACATACGACTAGGGTTTAACTAACTGCATCCTGGTGCTGATAAGCTACTTCTAAATTAGTGCTCAAATTGAACAGATGTTTTACACCTTGTCTTAGCACAGTTTAGGTTCTGTTGTTTAAATATTACATATCTAGTACAGAACAATAGATATCGAAATATATAGGTCTACGTCACAGCTGATGTAGGTTGTGACGTATGATTGCACGTGACTACTAATCACACAAAATACAACTACTATGTAGCGTGTGATACGTGAAAAGTAATCAAAATGTTCACTATTATGACTTATTCAATAATAATATCACGCTCGTTTTTTTTATTATTATTTGTGTTAATAACGGATTATATATGAATAAAATTTAAACAAATTAACTCATATGTGTTTATTATTATGTGCTGCCAATGCCAACTAAGTCGTTGTTCTATACATTATTGACTAGCCTCTAAGAAGGCTAGCCTATATCTTGTACCAGTTGTTTTCGATGACTGGTTGTCACTTGTGTTACGACGTCAACTAATAAATGGAGTTGTTACACGTAAAATTAAATAATGCGATATTTACAAGTTCAATACAATACATAGTTCCCATCTGTCAATCAAGCTTATATGAGCCAATTAAACGTTTAATCGATATTTACACCTGTTCCAAAAGCACGTGTTGTCCCACAAACAACTCTAAAATACAATAGATCACATGACCAATGGGTTAAGGAACTTCACCAGGAACAATAGAGGCGGAGCTATAAACTGAATGTGGGAAGTATCCATCACCCATTCAAAGTAATAACGTTCAACAGGTTCCTCATTTGCTCCGAATTTCTAGTATATGGAAAATTATATGGGGATAACGTTAACAGTTTATGTCAAATGTTAGTCGTTTTAACACGGGGAACATATTTTGTTAATGTGCTCATAAATATTTAAGACGTATTTAAGATTTTCCTAGCCTCGGTCACCCTGCCCGCTTCTGATTTCTTCGTTACGCTATGCTATGTACACGGATCCAGAACCAGGGCCTGGGGAAAATAGGACGTTTAAAATCGCCCTAACGTTTTGGGCGATTTTGGCGAGATTCAACGAGATTCAACGAGACTTTCAAAAAAACATTTTTTTTTTTGGTTATTTTTAACTTATGAGAAGCAGCAAGTGACGTTAAGAAGTTGAACTGATGCATCAACAATTGACGTTGTACGTTTATTTACAACATGACAACACGCAAACGTCGACTTTATGCGCGTGAAAAAACGCGCGAATAAATTGTTCTAATCGCTAGTGGGCGCTTTAATTGACCTAATCTGCCCAGACCGATATCTGCAATTAACACATATGCATGATACGGTCTAGCTGGCCGGGACTAGGTCAATAATAAATAAATAATGAATACATCAGTTGTGATAAAAGCAGTTAACAACGTTTGGGATTCATACGACTAATAAATGCAGTGAACTGATTTGACAAAGACATGTTGAAAAAAAAACAGAGGCGTTCTCATCCTTTCATCATAACGTCATGAGCACCATCATTAGTCATCCATTTAATTTTATCAAAAGGCAGAAAAAACAAGCATCCATCCTTTCATTATTCACGTTCATGCCAATAATAGTCATAAACAGTTTAAATACAATCATGACGTACTGCAAAATTGGGAATTCACCTAAATCAACAGAACATACAACAACTTCTGGTTATTCCTTGCCATTTGCACAGACCTCGCCTTGATACACAACCCAGGCATTTTTTTCCGTTTCAAAGGAATATGTATCATGCAGTATTGACACGTTTCATCGGTCATTTTGTGTATGCACTGCAGTTTTCTTTAACGTTATGTTGTGCAACAGTTTTGTAAATGTCATATTTTAAAAGAAATGTAGCATTCACAGAACACAACCAATCAAAACCACGCAATTAAAACAAACAACAATTGCAAGAAAAAAAGACCCAAAGTATGCGACACCACAAACATAAAAGGATTGTCAATATGGGTATCGCCTTGTGACGGTCAGTGTCAAACGACCGCTGGGTTAAAAGAGGTTCTATGATGCACCAACCCTCACTTTAAGCAACCTTATTAGTTAGTATAAGCAAAACACAAAGATGATTATGTATATATGAATATAAATTACAAAATAGTAGAAAGCTACAAAGCAAATATTCAGTGACTTGGCAGAAACCAGAGAAGCAAGAGATTAACCCCTTAAAGGCACGAAAACATAAAACGTTAATACTATCCCTTTCAGGATTAAGGTAAAAGCCATCATACGACCCACAATCTGTATAGCATATATGTTTATATTTACACATTGCTTCAACAAAACGTATTTCAACATATTTATGGGAATGACAAAGAACCAAGATGAAATGTTTTCTTTAAAACGAAAACGTCTGCAGAAATAAAAACAAATATAATAGTCATAAAAAAAGTTCATTGCATGGAATTGGATGCCATTGCTCTCGTAAACATAACCGACTACAAATCAGTAGTTGTATTACCTACTGGTCCTTTGGGATCATCAAGCCCACTCTTTTTGGCTTTAAAGTAAAATATCGCTTCAGCCGGAGGCGTGAGAGGTGTTGCACTTTATAATACCTCTCATGAACAGACTTCATATAACGATGTGTGCTGCTGTTTATTCTTGTTTGTGTTTGATGCGTCCAATGAATCCCTGTTCAGCATTTATTGACATTCACATTTGCGTTTATTTAGTGCTGTGCTGTAAAAAGTCGCCCCGACTAAAACCGGTTGTGTTATTATTTACAGGTCCATTGGGATTATCAAGCCCAATGTGTGTGGCTTTTAAGTAGAATATCGCTTAAACCGCTGCTAGGAGGCATGAGAGGTGTTGCACGTTATATTACCTCTCATGAACAGACTCAATAAAACCGAGTCCGCTACATTTCTCTCGTGTATGTGTTTATTGCTTCTGAAGGGATTCCTTTTTCAATATTTATTGATTTATTTTCACAAAATGCGTGTCAGAAAATAATAGCTAGATAGTACCGTTTTCGTACGGGTTGTTTCATACAGTTTGTTTTGATCAATATTGTGTATGTTAATCCCGCTCTTCCGTTTCATGAACTATTTAAAGCCTAGACGAAACAAATTTAAAACATCTACTTTACGATTTTCTGTTAACAATTAAAGATAATAATAATAACGCGATAGTTTGATATCGAAAAATATATCGGCCTAAGGTAGCAAGATACCAACCCGAAGTAACACGATATCAGCCTGAGACCGAAAAGGCTGTCATCCTGATTAATAACTGACCAAGTATCAGGTATGAGCTTGGTAAATACCTTCGATACAAGCTGAACGCTATTCATAAGTGAAATAGAGTTCATTGCCCAATTAACTATATAGTGAAACTACCTTTGCTTAAATATAGTAAAACTACACTTGTGAATAGTATTATTAAATATAAATTAATTGGGCAATGAACGCTATTCATAAGATACGTCGATCAGTACTTCCTAACGAACAGGAGACATGCTTCGTCAGAACAGGAGACATGCTTCGTCAGAACAGGGGGCATGCTTCGTCAGAACAGGAGACATGCTTCGTCAGAACAGGAGACATTCTTCGTCAGAACAGGAGGCATGCTTCGTCAGAACAGGAGACATGCTTCGTCAGAACAGGAAATATCTTACTAGCCACCGGTCGATATAATTATGATCCGGCAAGAAACAGAGCAAAATATCAAATGATTTATGTACAATAAACCAGCTTAAGAAAAACATCTTTTTTAATTGTTTTGGTAAATAAATATATTATTTTTCTTTTCATTAACGTTTTAAGTTTTTTCACTGTCATGTACAAGCAAAAATAATGATTTATCATAAATATAATTAGCATTTATCAGCCATCAATCAAACCGTGTGTGTCATACAGTTTTACACGGCTATGATAACATTGTTACACAGGCCATGTCATAATTTACTGCCGTCATTATTATTATAGACACGTCGTTAGTACTTAGGAGTGTTCGTGTGCGCAATGTTACATTAGTAATACACTCACATCTTAGTACGGAACGTTTGCTTGGGTGCATATTGGTACATACGAGATAATATATGTACAATAGACCGGTCGCTTATTGTGCCAAGTAAGGTTAGTCAATACTTATTGCTGCTTTTATCTTTTATAGATCTATTAACATTTTGAAATATATAGAGGATCTTACATAAGTACTCATTCATTATTGAATTTATTAAACGAGTTGGCAAAATGATATAATATGAGGCTCTTGCCGAACATTATATAATTTTTGCTAACGGGTTTAATAAATTCAATAATAAATGAGAACGAATGTTAGATTCTATTTATTGCATAACTTATAACGTCATATTACGTCTTTAAAAGTACATTAACGTCATTGTTATACCACTAGTGGAATATAGAAAATATTGAATGGTGGTATTACACTCCCACATCACATGTTATGTAATAAATATAATGTATTAATAAATTAAGATCATCATTGGAACGTCGGGTTGTGGTACGAAGGTATTACGACCGGTCAAGATATAGCTTGAGGTTGAGAAAAACATCAAAAGATTGGTCACATATTTTAATCAGAATATTTTCTTGTAGTTTTGTATCGATTTTAAAAGAAACGTAAAGTAATTGTCCTTAACGTTTCATCCCCACTTCATTTTGAGTAGTATGGATGCGATCCTAGTAGCAGGACGTTGATGTAGGCCTCTGATCCCTAGTAGCAGGGCGTTGATGTAGGCCTCTGATCCCTAGTAGCAGGGCGTTGATGTAGGCCTCTGATCCCTAGTAGCAGGGCGTTGATGTAGGCCTCTGATCCCTAGTAGCAGGGCGTTGATGTAGGCCTCTGATCCCTAGTAGCAGGGCGTTGATGTAGGCCTCTGATCCCTAGTAGCAGGGCGTTGATGTAGGCCTCTGATCCCTAGTAGCAGGGCGTTGATGTAGGCCTCTGATCCCTAGTAGCAGGGCGTTGATGTAGGCCTCTGATCCCTAGTAGCAGGGCGTTGATGTAGGCCTCTGATCCCTAGTAGCAGGGCGTTGATGTAGGCCTCTGATCAATACTACAGGACGGGCGTAACAACTAGAGCACATGGAATAATAGTTAACTTCATCGTCCCATTGATAACGTACTTTCTGAACTGTAACACAATGAAAGTGAGTACGCCTCGTATAACAAAATAACAAACACAAAACATATGCAAAATAGTGTTACATAAAGATAGGCAAATAAGACAAGTGTGACATTTACTGCAGGTTACACTTCGCTTAATATGTTAAGTGAATGTAAAGACGACATTTTCATTTGTATTCTAATTTAAAAAGAAACAAAAGTCGAACAGGAAATGTAGCATTCAAGGATCACAGTCAACTAAAACACGCATTTAAACGCGCAATAATTAAAGAGATGAATAAAAGGCAAGGTATGACACCACTAAGGTATGACACCACAAACACAAATTAGTCGACAATAGGGATAACACCTTGGAATGGTCCTTGGCAAAACAGGCCGCTGGAGGTTTCAGCCAAACTCTAGGGTGCAACAAACCTCGATATTGCCTACTGCTAAAACGGAACAGTATAAATAAAGATATCCCCGCCAGGTTATATAAAAAAGTTGACCTTATTGTTCTCTCAAAATAGTTTAATATCGTTCATATTTTATAATTTTTTAAAAAATACAGATTGCATTTATTATATTTTTATGTTTTTATATTATTTTTATATTGTTTACTTTTCTATCGTATTAACCAATAAGTCATTACGTGATATCGCACACAAAGGCCGTCTGACATTTTTACAAAACTAACAAAACGTCAAATAATACATACGTACAAGTTGTGCGTACAAGTTGTGTTACCCTGTATTCAATGCAGGTTTTGGTGGTACAACATTCAAGAAAACGTATTTTGGTTTTGCGAATGCTGCATTTCCTGTTCGTCTTTTGTATCTACTTATAGTGACATTCCTCCTAAAGCAAAATATTTTTATGATGCGCCTCCATTTCAGTCAAAAAGAAATGACGGTCTGTAGGTATGTCTTCGTTATCATCGTATGTTCCATCTTGGCACACAAAACGAATGGATGGTTCGTAACAGCAATGCGAAACATAGGTAAAGCCATCGTAAAGGGCGTAGAGGAAGTCGGTCTGACAATTAAGAAAGAGACTTGCAAGGTAAACCATTTTCCGCTCTTATGTTGTGTTTTTATATAACCATATGTATTGGATGTAAGTTTATTTCAGCACCATAACCTATGGAGATTAAGGTCCCTGGACACCATTCAACGGAGAAATGTATAGAGTATATAAGTCGTTTGTACTCAACCATCTGCAATACACAGTCTACATCTGTAATTTAATACCTTATTAATAACCGATTTAATACCGTTCTCCACAAATTCCAATTATAACTTAAGATCTGTTGCTAGAAAGGATATTTCCCATTTAACACTTAGAACAAACATCCTTAAACGTACTTTTGTTTATTCAGGAATGGTAGTTTGGAACATGATCCCCGTTGATATACGAGCCGCGCTGTCTTTAGTTACATTTAAGAGTAAATTAAAATCATTTCTTTTAATGAAAGAATGAAACCCCAGTTCAAAATATAACCTTATGTTACAAAAGTATGAAAATGTGTCTGCCTTGTTGAAGTTATAAATTGATGCATATATTGTTTTATCTTGCATTATATCAGGGTGACTATACCACATGACCTATGACGTCATTATTGCTAATTCGTGAAGAGAAAAATTGTAAACATTCTCCCACATCGAAAGCTTCAGAGTGCGATAAGATTTGTATTTTTTAACCATTTTCTACCAAAGAAATCGGATTCGAACGCAAAAAATGTACTCTACCCTCGACTGATATTATTTTTTTGTGAAAGTTGGTACTTTTGGTAAACACTTTGGAAAACTTCTGAAAATGCACCAGAACAAATTGCTAATCCATAAGCGTACTATAATTTTGCGCATATTATGAACAAAATACATGCATATATCCCCGTTTTTATCACGAAAATGTCCACAATATTATTTCACATCAGGTAAGCGAAAGGGTTTTGTGTCAAAGAACTTGTTCGCAAGAATTAATGCATTTTTAAATTATGCTAATCCGTGAAGTCGATTATTTTATGCTAAACCGTGAAGTCCTTTGTGTTGTCAGTTATCTAAAACTTTATAAAACTTATGTTTTATCGTTATTTTGTCCGTCGTCAGACTTCGTCCGTCGTTGTTGTCTTCCGTCGTCATCGTAAACATATGTGAAACCACTGGGCGAAATTGCATAAGACTTCACAGGAACGATTTCTGGGTGGTTATCTCTCAGTGTTATTCAAAATCTGGCAATCAACCCAGAACTCGGGTTGGCATGCCAACAGAATGAAAATGTAGGAAGGTGGGATATAGTCCTGCAGTTTTATATTCCAGAAAAATCCATTACTAAACACAGGGCTTTATATATGACGGGGATATGACACGGCAGTACAAACGCTGTATTCAACTGAGAACACTTGTCTTCCAGGTAAGTTTATCGATTATACGCTGCATTTATCGATATCGTGGCGGTATGCGTGAGGCCTCGATGTACGACACACCCATCTACATTGCAAACAGACATTATATATCCATGTGTTACTGATTTTTTTATATATTCTACATTGCCAGAAAGCCAAATAAATAACCTTTCTAATGGTATAATTTTATTCCAAGTTACGGTTAAATAAATAGGTAAAATCTCGAGTTGGAAAGGAAATATATCGCAGTTTTTTTTTTTCTTAAAGCGTTTACACACATCACCGTGTGTTTATTGTTTTGGTTACATGTATTGTTTAATGAATATTTACATAAGATGCATGGTTAAAAAGCCAAATAAATAACCTTTCTATTAATTGGTGTTCTTTAAAACAATTTCTTCAAAGGTTAAATGAACGTGGAGAATCTCGAGTCGGTAAACACAATAAAAGCGTTGCCGCAGTTATCAAGCGGTTCTTTTTTCAGTCTAGATAATGTTTGTGACAGTAACAATACATGTAAATGATTTATTAAGTGAGCAAAATTAATTTTTTTTTTTAACTTTTCTATAAATGTTTGTTAACAAAACCTGGTAAAACCTCGACTGTATTGTGTTAGCAATTAAGAATCGTGTGATTAAAGTATTATACTGGCATATCGATTAAGGAATTAACAAACACACATGTATCAATAAAAAAAAGTAAGATCGGCAAACATGGTAATGATAATTCGAACAACACATTATTGGTGTTTGTTTGTTTTCTTCTCGGTTTTAAAGTCGGCTGATTTAGTCTTTTAGCCAGCTAAAATTGTTGACATAATCTAGTTGCAGGGATTATAAAATGCTCTCATTTCCAAGTTAGTTGCTGCAAAACGTTATTGTAAGTATCCTTTTCACGATTTGCGTGGGTTGTTCGAATTTTTAACAAGTTTTTAATTGCTTTTTTTAGTGTTTCAAAGGTGCTAGCCCTATCGTCAACCCTTTTGTGTTTGTGATGTCGTTTGCTTATTATTACTTTTGCCTTCTTGTTTATCTGTTTGCGTGTTTGTTTCTGTGTTTTGTGGTTGACTGTCCTTCTTGAATGCTACTTCCCTGTCCGATCTTTTTATATTTCTTTGTTCTCAAACCAGGATGTGTGAAATTGCGATGAAAAAAAGATGGCTGACGTTCGTGCAGTTTCTTGTTTTATACGCCTTTCACGCTTTTTATATATGTGTCGATCTTTGTTTATCCTACAAAACATATGCAATTTGCGTTTGGTGTAGTTTTGTTGGTTTATGACTTTGATTTCAACAAATATATATTTTTTTAGCTTGGCCATTTTGAACGTGTTTTTTTTTCTCTTCTGGATAAGCATGTATATTTTATGGAAGGGTAAACTTTTTTTTCTCAATACAACTGTATCTGTTGATGATGCAAGTAATAACAGACATATTGAAATTATGATTAGGGTAGTTTTAAAGTGGGTCATGATTTTGATTTTAGCAACAAAAACACAAATTCGCCATTTTGAAAAAAAAAAGATCTTGGATCAACGTGTATATTTTATGGAAGGGTCAACTTTTTTCTCACTTACATAGTACCTTTTGATGATTGCATGTAATAACAGACATATTGAAATTGTGTTTAGGGTAGTTTTTAAATGGATTATGACTTTGATTTTAACAAAATATTTTTTTTTAACTTAGGGTAGTTTTAAAGTGTGTCATGATTTTGATTTTAGCAACAAAAAAACAACTTCGCCATTTCGAAAAAAATAATCTCTTCGATCAACGTGTTTATTTTATGAAAGGGTAACCTTTTTTTCTCTCAATTAAACCGTACCTGTTAATGCGTGCAAGTAATAACAGACATATTGCAATTATGTTTTAGGGTAGTTTTTAAATGGATTATCACTTTGGTTTAAACAAATAATAACTTGGCCATTTTGAAAAAAAATATTCTCTTGGATCAACATGTATATTTTATAAAAGGGTAAAAAAAATTCTCACTTACACAGTACCTGTTGATGATTGCATGTAATACGAGTAACATACATATTGAAATTGTGTTCATGGTAGTTTTTAAATGGGTTATTATGACTTTGATTTTAACAACTTACCCACTTAAAAACTACCCTAAACACAATTTCAATATGTATGTTATTACTTGCAATAACTGAGAGAAAAAAATTACCTTCCATAAAATATACATGCTAATCCAGGAGAGAGAGAAAAACATGTTCAAATGCCAAGTTAAAAATATACATATATATTGTTTAGATTAAAATCATAACCCACTTAAAAACTACACCAAACACAAATTGCATATGTTTTGTACGACAAATATACAAAAAGCGTGAAAGGCGTATAAAAAAGAAACTGCACGAACGTCGTTCATCGTTTTTACATCGCAATTTCACACATCCTGGTTTGAGAACAAAACACAAAATAAAGCCATTAAAATGTGCTAAAAACACGATTCCTAATTGCTCACACAATGCAGTCGAGGTTTCACCAGTTGTTGTTAACAAACATTTATAGAAAAGTTAAAAAAGATAATTTAATTTTGCTCACTTAATAAATCATTTTAATGTATTGTTATTGTCACCAACATTATCTAGACTGAAAAAAGAACCGCTTGATAATTGCGGCAACGCTTTTATTTTGTTTACCGACTCGAGATTCTCCACGTTCATTTAACCTTTGAAGAAATTGTTTGAAAGAACACCAATCAATAGAAAGGTTATTTATTTGGCTTTCTAACCATGCATCTTATGTAAATATTAATTAAACAATACATGTAACCAAAACAATGAACACACGGTGATGTGTGTAAACGCTTTAAGAAAAGAAAAAAATGCGATATATTTCCTTTCCATCTCGAGATTTTACCTATTTATTTAACCGTTATTCGGAATAAATTTATACCATTTGAAAGGTTATTTATTTGGCTTTCTGGCAATGTAGAATATATAAAAAATCAGTAAAACAAGGATATATAATGTCTGTTTGTAATGTAGATGGGTGTGCCGTACATCGAGGCCTCTCGCATACCGCCACGATAAGCGTAGTAAAAATCGATAAATGCAGCGTATAATCGATAAACTTACCTGGACGACAAGTGTTCTCAGTTGAATACAGCGTTTGTACTGCCGTGTCATATCCCCGTCATATATAAAGCCCTGTATTTAGTAAGGGTTTATAATGGATTTTTCTGGAATATAAAACTGCAGGACTATATCCCACCTTCCTATATTTTCCTTCTGTTGGCATGCCGACCCGAGTTCTGGATTCATTGCCAGATTTTGAATAACATTGAGAGATAACCACCCAGAAATCGTTCCTGTGAAATCTTATGCAATTTCGCCCAGTGGTTTCACATATATTGTTTAAATGTTTACGATGACGACGGAAGACAACAACGACGGACGAAGTCTGACGACGGACAAAATAACGATAAAACATAGGTTTTATAAAGTTTTAGATAATTGACAACACAAAGGACTTCACGGTTTAGCATAAAATAATCGACTTCACGGATTAGCATAATTTAAAAATGCATTAATTCTTGCGAACAGGTTCTTTGACACAAAACCCTTTTGCTTACCTGATGTGAAATAATATTGTGGAAGTTTTCGTGATAAAAACGGGGATATATGCATATATTTTGTTCATAATATGCGCAAAATTGTTGTACGCTTCATGGATTAGCAATTTGTTCTGGTGCATTTTCAGACGTTTTCCAAAGTGTTTATCAAAAGTACCAACTTTCACAAAAAAATAATATCAGTCGAGGGTAGAGTACATTTTTTTGCGTTAGAATGCGATTTCTTTGGTAGAAAATGGTTAAGAAATACAAATCTTATCGCATTCTGAAGCTTTCGATGTGGGCGAATGTTTACAATTGTTCTCTTCACGAATTAGCAATAATGACGTCATAGGTCATGTGGTATAGTCACCCAGTTTGTTGATTTAAAGAAGGCCATATTGTAAAAAAGACTTGTGTGAATGATATGTCTTAATATGTTACCTTCTTGAAATAAAGTTATTATTATTATTATTATTATTATTATTATTATACGGTAAAGAGTTCCGCTTACTTTTTCACGAGCCAGTCTATACGCAATTAATCAGTGCGATCTATGTTTTTCATTGTTTGCATGTGTGTGGTTTCACTGAATTCTTTAAGGGGATTCTGGGATATAATTAACATTTTAAATTTAATAAAATAAATGTTGACAAGCATACATACAAGACTGTAACCATTTTTTTCTAAGTATAAAAGGTGCAATACTTTTGTTAAAATAAAATCATGTATGAAATATGGTAAAAGTGAAGATCTAGGCGTTTAATATTTATATATACATGGTCATATTTGCGTTATATTTATATTGCTTGAGATCGCTGAATCGTTTGTTAGAGGATATCGTCTCTATGAGATTCTTTATCTACACTGTCCCGTTTCATTGAGATGACACTTTTACCATATATCGGAGCACCATATATCCTGGTTTAAACTCCCAGCGTTTTGCCGCTGACGTTCCAAGTATATGTCCCTATTGTCAAAGGTCAACCCTAATTTTGTGTTTGTTTTGTCCATATTTTTCTCCTTTTTTTTCTTGTTATTAATGTTTATTTTAATTTGCGTGTTCTTGGTTCTGTATGAAGTGACTGCGACATTTCCTAACGATTTTTCTACCTACTTTTCATGTATCTTAGAACTTGGTTGAAAACCTCGGCGGCCTCTTGCCACTTGCCCTTCCAAGGCGGTACCCCTATTGTCAACCCTGTTATGTTGTGGTGTCGTATTCAGTGCTTGTTGTCTGTGAATGTGAATATGAACGTGACATTTCCCGTTCGACTATTATTTTTACTTTTATGGATGAAGTCAATAAGTAATGACTATAGTGTTTTTTGTGGCATTTTTTATTGTTTTTTGTACGGAAAACATAACGTGTGTGGTGATCTAGCAAGATGATAAGTTTGAATTCAATTAAATAAATTGTTTATGAATGTATTGAAAAGGACAAAAGATGTTTTTATCCTTTTCTCAATTTTTTTAATTTGATATTATTATATCAAAGGTAAAATGACACAATTTGTTTTGTCTGATAGATGTAAAGCAATTATCTATTATTTTGTTATGCAGTGTAACACCGTATATAGCTCATTCCGTATATAGCTCACCAGTAAGCTTTATATGTAGACATATTGCTCACATTTTCTACGTATATAGCTCACACCAAAGTAAGCTTTATTCGGTGAAAAGGCATGGTCATTCCGTATATAACTTATCACCATCTAAATACATAGGAGCGCACAATAACAGAAAATAATTGCATAAATTATGTTGCTGGTTACATGGCGTCTACCGTTGTTACTACTACTACTATTACTACTACTGCTGTTGCTGCTGCTGCTGCTGCTGCTGCTACTGTCACTACAACTACAACTACCATTATAACTACCACTGTTAATACGACTGCTACTATCACAAATACTACTAACAGCACAACCACTACTACTTCTACTTCTACCGATACGACTACCACTACTTCTACGACCACTACTACTTCTAATACGACTACTCCGTTGAAATAGGACATTTGCCGGCTCATTTTGCGTTCTTCAAAGTAGGATTTAGGCATACTTTCAACCTAAGAACAGACACATTGCGGATATATATTATTTTTAATATATTGTATGTAGCGAAACACTTGTGCTGAAGTACAAGTGTCGGTCCGTCTGTCTGTTCGTCCTAAGTAGGTAAGGGTTGCCGAAATGGTAACTTTTGGAAGATCGTAATTAATAGCAAAGTTCGAAAAAATATCTTAACGTAGATATTTGTTATTATGTAGTGCTATCCTATTAATAAATGCATAGACAGAGGCATTCTTCAAGTGTTCGTCCGTCTGTCTGTACAGAACCGTTTGTGTACTTGTATAAGCATTCATTTTGACTATTTCAAATCTATTTTAGGACTACCAACAACATCTTTATTTCTAAAGAAAATGTATAGTGTTACCCATGTCCGCGTGTGTGTGTGCTCGCGTGTGCGTGCGTACGCGTGTGTGCGTTCACGTTAGTTCAAAGTATATTTTAGGCCTACTAGCAACATTACTATTTCTAAAGAAAGTGTATAGTGTATCCCTTGTCCGTATATGTGTGTGCGTGTGTGCGCGCGTGCTTGCGTGCGTGTGTGCGCGCGTTCACATTTTCGTTTCCACACAATAACTTGAAAGACTACATGAATTTAATTGGTGTGTAGGTGTGTAAGTGTATAATAATATAAAATACGTAATTTCGATGTTGGACATTTTTTTGAGTTATTGAGTTATTTTCAGATTTAATTTTGCGATTTAGTGGATTCCGGACAATAAGTTTTGAAAGACATCATTTATTTAAAGGTAACAAAGCACACAATGACAGAAAATATTTTTGTCAATGGTCATCATAAACTGATAATATATTTAGAGAAATGCATAAAATAACACTAATTTACCTCGGTCAAAATCGGTAAAATTTAACCTTAATTTTGAGTAAAATCTATTTATATTCATTTTCATTCTATGTTTTACTCAAAATTTAGGTTAACATTTACCAATTTTGGCCACTTTTTTCAAATTGGTGTTGTTCTATTTATTTCTCTATGTATTATAACAGTTTCTGATGACGATTGACATGTTTATGACATTCTGTGCTTTGTTCCCTTTGTCATATTTGTTATGTAGGTGTATAATTGTACAGACTAAGTTCGATTGTGGTCACCATCGGCTACTTTTTGGAGGAGTTATTGCCCCTTTTCTACTTTAATTTCGGCAATTAAGTGCTTTCCGGACAATAGCATTTGATCGACTTCATTGATTTGATTCTGATTTGGTTTGTAGGTGTATACTTGTAAAATGCAGATCAAGATCGAATTAGGTCACAATCAGCTAATTTTTGACAGAGTCATTGCCTCTTTTGGGCTTCAATTTTGGCAATGTAATGGCTTTCGGACAATCACGCACTGCACGCTCTTCACGCAATGCATGCTCTTCACGCACTGCACGCTCTTCACGCACTGCATGCTCTTCACGCACTGCACGCTCTTCACGCACTACACGCTCTTCACGCAATGCATGCTCTTCACGCAATGCACGCTCTTCACGCAATGCACGCTCTTCACGCACTACACGCTCTTCACGCACTGCACGCTCTTCACGCACGGCTCGCTCTTCAGGCACGCCACACAAAAAAATCTGTGCCAAGCAAAGAAAAAAACAGTTGCTCACTCAGGAAGGGGTAGTTCTTCATCATCAACAGCAATAACACCAACCAGGGGCGTAGCGTGGACAAAATTGAAGTTACTCACGATACCTAAACGCCTACTTTGCGGACGCCTATTAGTCCCCATAAACCTATAATAATGCTGCAACCAAGAAAATTTAAATGGTGCATTCTGGTGTAATTCCAGGCATATTTTGTAATAATATGTCATGACATTTTGACCATTGTAGAAAATGAAGAATAGACCTGAACCCTCCTAAACCTTACGATTTTATTGCATTTTTCGAGTTTTAAATCTTTCAATATTTCAGACATTGATTGTAAAGTTTACTCAAGTGAGTAAATGAGTATGGCACGCTTGTAGGAACCCCATTTGTTACAAAGTCGCTATCTGTTGTAGCCGTCCGTAAAAGTTACAATTTGTGTTCTAAATGTTACACTAAACGCTATCTGTTACAATCTTACCGCAAATGTTATAAAATGTAGTTGTGATAAAAGTTACAACGTCTACGCTATCTGTTACAACATTTTTACTTGTAACAAAAGTTACAACACTTTGTCCGTAAATGTTACACTGGCATTGGCATCATTTCCGAAGCTTTGGAAAGTGTTGGAATTTGCTAGTACACTATATTTATAATATTTATAGTGTATTTAGGTAAATGCAACAATCTTACCTTGTCGTAAATGTTACACTGACATTGACATCATTTCCGAAGCTTGTAAACAGTATTTAAATGTGCTATTAAAGTATTTTTTATAATTTTAGTAGTGTGTTTCACACATTTCTGTACGTACGATTGTTTTCCATAGGCGGTTTCAAGGAAGAGGCAGATTTGGCGCACGCTTTTAATAGTTACTTTTAACATGTAAGTATATGTATATATATGAAATCTATGGCATACATATACGTCCTAGACTTCTAAACCATCATGAGCGATTCATGATTTTGAATTTCTGGTATTATGTGTAGTATTTTATTTTCTCCCTCACTTCGTCCGAAAATAAATTATTTCTTTACTCAAAGAAAAGCAAACAAATTTTGAAGGACTATGTCGTGTTTTGCAGTCCTTATGAATATAAGAAGTTTCATGGGTATCCGGTGAAGATAGGGAATTCCAACCCGAGGTATAGGTGTTTTTATCGGAACCGAGGCTCTGCCGAGGTTCCGATTAAAACACCTATACCGAGGGTTGGAATTCCCTATCTGAACCGAATACCCATGATTGATTCGTTTTCTTGCATATCAGAGACATGTTGTGCGTTGACGCCGCCAGCTACTAACGTTGTGCATGTTTTCCGGCTTACCGGATGTTGGCGCGCGTGAATTTTATCTCGACCATAGGGTGAGATGGAAATATCTAGCCCCGGTAAAATGACGGATATTCTTATCAGGTATGCAAGTTTACGTAGTCTAATACAGTCGTTATCAAAACAATCATACAATGTATAAGAAAAAGTGGGCTAACAATGGTACAAGTAAGATATTTTATGAATCCTTCTAATATTCCGCAACAGAAACACTTTTCATAGAAAAACATACAGATGCACGTACACTGCATAGTACCTACTGTGGTTCACAAATTAATAGATAAACATTCCTGAAAAACATGCGGATAAATATCTTTTACTGCTAACGTAAAACAATTCCGATACGTATATATGAACCAAATATTTCTTCAGGTAGCAACGCCGCACACGAAAAAAAACTGTGAGGAAACGTGATCCAGTGGCAATTGCGAAACTTCGGATATTGACGGCGGGTCATAGGTTCTATATACTCTATTAAAAAACAAACAGCGTACTTATTAAATTGCATAACAAAACACGCAAATACAGACAGGAAAAAACAATGAACCCAATAGCCTTTTTGACTGCTTGAGGAACACTGACTGACGAAAACGTTTGCATGTTATGATCCCACGTCCGTTCGTGCGTCCGTCCGGAGCCATATCTTGGTAACCATAAAGCACATACACGTAATATTTTGTATAAATATTTGTCCCTATGTGGACTCGCTTTTGCCCAAGTATGGTTTGAATCGCCTTAGTAACACCAGAGTCATGGCTCTTGATTTAATAATTACTTAATCAATATATAGTATATAATGAATCTTTTGTCTGGAAAATAACTCGAAAACTATTTATGGGATTCAATTTAAACTTCAAACACTGATACAGGGCAGTGAGTGGATTTACAGAGTGCAGAAACCATAACTCTAGGTAAACTAAAAGTGGATTTATGGGACTTTGTGGCTTTATTTACTATATAGTATATACTATTTTAGGAAAATTGTGTTTGAACCATAAATAACTAAAAAACCATTCGACAGCATCAAAGGACACTTGAAACATTGATTGCGGGCAGAGAGTGGTTGTGCAGAGTGCATGAATCATAACTCTGTGAAAAGTAAAAGTGGAGTTATGTGATTTTGTTGCTTTATTTACTATATTATATAGGGAAATTTTGTTTGGACCACAACTCAAAATCCGTTAAAGATAATGGTTTCTTTAACGTGCGCATACACACGGGACCTCGGTCTTACGTCTTAGTAGACTTTTAAGACTTAGTAGTTTTAGTTGGAGAACCGGGGAATCGAACCTGCGACACCTGTATTGACAGTCAAACGCGTTACCACTTGACCAAATATCCGCTATAAGCGTTTATCCTTTTATAGCCTGTGCTTTATATAGCCATTAAAATGTGCCGAAAACAAACACAAGTATAGTCTACGTCGGTTCAATCAAATGATGTGTTAAACCAACTTTCTCGGTATCTGGATTAGTTTTTCTAAGTGAATTCTATTCCTTATTTAGACCACCAAAAATGATCACGAACAATGACATTACGTAGAAATAAATTTACAATTTTTTTTTATCATAGTAATATTTATTTTTCATTTACAAATTAATCACTTTTAACAGTATAACTGTATGAAAAACAACAATATCATAGGTATAAACATTATACATACATACACGCACGCACGCACGCACACACGCAGACACACACACACACACAAAGCTAATAAAATTGATAAGAGTAAAAGTAAATTTAAATTCACATTACACATTATGGCCGTCAACCAACTTTACTAAAATATATAGAAACAAATCCAGTCCTACTGACTACGCATTGTTATATATATGTTGCAATCATTCTGAAATAAAATAAAACCAAGAGAATTTATATCTATATTAGTTGATTTTTTTTTTGCTGAATTCAAACAAAAGTAATAGAGTGAGAAACACTTTCCGAGAACTCGTTATCGCCCCTCGTATAATGCTTTGTGCATGTACATGTTTAGCTGACTAGCGTAAATCAACAAAATAAGGTTGTTGCAATTACCGAAATACACTTATAAATATTATAAATATAGTGTAGTAGCAAAATCCAACACTTTCAAAAGCTTCGGAAATGATGCCAATGCCAGTGTAACATTTACGGACAAAGTGTTGTAACTTTTGTTACAAGTAAAAATGTTATAACAGATAGCGTAGACGTTGTAACTTTTATCACAACTACATTTTGTAACATTTGCGGTAAGATTGAAACAGATAGCGTTTAGTGTAACATTTAGAACACAAATTGTAACTTTTACGGACGGCTACAACAGATAGCGACTTTGTAACACATGGGGTTCCTACACACGCTACGCGCATGCCAACCGCTTAATATTACAAAAATACAACATAGTGCAACAAGTCTTTATCTTTAATATACTTTTATATATTTCCTGGAAAGATGAGGATCTTGTCGTTACAAGTCATATATCTTAAACTATACTTTAATCATATACACTGGCCAAAAGATCTAACTAGACCCCTAATACTATTATAAATAACTCAACCAATTTTCAAGGTATCGTGATAAAATTTTATACACAGCTTTATCAATCAATTATACACAGACTGTGGAAATTTCATAAAAATCCATTGACTAAAAATTTTAACATTTTTAAAAATGACCCACGAAATCAAAAGTCACAGATTTATGAAAAATCAGTCAGTATTTAGTGTGGCCGCCGTTTGCTTGTATTACTGCCAAACATCTCTGTCTCATGGAGTTAACATTATTCATTCCGTAGCCGAGTAGTCAGAGTCTCTGACTTGAAATCACTTGCCTCTAGCCGCTGTGTGTTCGAGTCCTCATCGGACTATGAATCTTTATGTGAGGAAATATAGATATAAAAATCGAACAGGAAAAGCAGCATTCAAGGACGACAGTCAACAACAAACACACACAGAAACAAAGAACACACATTTAAAGATGTATAAAAGGCCAAATAAGACATCAAAAAACACAAAAAGGTTGATAATAGGGCTACCGCCTTGGAACTGTCAGTGGCAAAAAAGGCCGCTGGGGGTTTAAATGCAGTAATACAAGCAAACGGCGGCCACACCAAATACTGACTGATTTTTCATAAATCTGTGACTTTTGATTTCGTGGGTCAGTTTTAAAAATGTTAACATTTTTAGTTTTTAGTCAATGGATTTTTATGAAATTTCCATAGTCTGTGTATAATTGATTGATAAAGCTGTGTATAAAATTTTATCACGATACCTTGAAAATTGGTTGAGTTATTTATAATAGTATTAGGGGTCTAGTTAGATCTTTTGGCCAGTGTATGTAGACTTTCATGTATCATAATCATACAAATACAAAATATGAGTATAATTGGAACAGGACTTAAAACATTTTCAGTTTTTAAAAGAGTAAGCTCTATTCGGAATCAAGGCACATGCCCTCCGTATATAGCTTATCGTGAGCTTTATGCGGAGACGAGCTCCGTATATAGCTCACTGGTGAGCTATATACGGAATGAGCTATATACGGTGTTACAATTAAGAAATAATAAATAAGTACCTGTGTTTTATTGGTGAATAAAATACAGTTAGGAGTTCGGATGCGTAGTAATTAAATCACTCGTGCTAACGCACTCGTGATTTAATTTCTCGCATCCGAACGACT
>JAWPHD010013485.1:0-67945 GCA_037043455.1 Cyrtodaria siliqua | reverse complement strand
ACATACGGACTTTCTCTCCCTTTCGTCAAAATGTCCCGGCATTTGCGATACTTGTTTAACGAGCATCCTGTTATTTATCATTCATTTGGTAAATGGGAAGAAGCAAATTAACAATAACATATCTGTGGGTTGCGTGAGACAACTTAAGTTGGAAAAAGAATATTAATACACTAGCAAAATCGAATAAAAGCAAAGTCCTACCTCAGGAATTTTGTCGAAAAAACATCTAGGATACGGTGTTGATTCGGCCATGATAACATCCACGCATCAAGCACCGCAAGGATACGGTCACACTTGTCACCGTGTAGAAGTCAGGTTATGATAGTCATTGTCACAGAAGAGTTCTTAAATTACTTTTATATTTGGAAAGAAAATCAGAGTTACGATAATAACATTTTGCAAAGATTTTAAGAAGTTTATGGTAACGGTGGCCCTGATGGAGTTGCTTTTTAGTTATACAAAGATTACGAATTTTAAAGTCCACAACTCGAGTACAAGTTCTAGAAAATCAAACACGTTGAGATACAAAGACCCCATAAGAAGTTGCTCGGGGAACATCCCCATCTAAATGGGGACAATTAGCAATATCAAAATTAAAATCATCTCTCTTGTTATATATTTTGCTAATTACTTCACCATTATTGGTAAAAAGGTGCAAATCGAGAAAAGAAGCGTTAGTATCAGAAATATTACTTTGAAAAGTTGAATTTCTTTAGGATATATACTATTAACCATAGTAGAAAAGAAAGGGTTGTCAATGTTCAATACCGAGAGGTGTCATTAAAAGGCTTCAATAACATCTGCCTGGGTATCTGGTGAAAGACTCAACATGAAAATAATCTCTTTCATAGCAATATAAAAAAAAAAAATACGACAAGAGGTGCACAGTTCGTACCCATAGGGATACCAACAATGTGTCTATAAAACGGTAGTTACATACCTGATGAAAATAGTATGTAATACAAAAATAAGTGATTCACAAACTTCATGGCAAGTCGAATAGTGTAATTGTCCAAACTGCAGCTAGTAAAAAAAATATTGTTACAGGCCAACATTGTAGTATTTTCCCTAGCAAAAGTATTTTGAGTGAGAGCAATAAGCTTGTCTTTGATAAGGTTGTGTGGTAAAGTTGTATATAATGTAGAAACATCATATGCACTTATAGATGAAGCTTGACGCTTATTGCAAATTTTATCAAGAACGTCACATGCATTTCTAATAGATTAAAATAAATTAATCCCAGAGTTTTCATAAGTTTTAGCACACTATTGTTTAACGTGATCTTTAACGGCAATAAGACAAGATGTTAAAAGTTTGGAGATATTTGAAGTGGGGCAAGAACTAGAATTGGAAATAAAACGTGCTTTATATGGTTGTTTGTGTAATTTGGGAATCCAGTATATCGTTGAAAGTCTGTTTTGCTTTTCATCTATTCTAGCCTTGAACATCTTGCACTGAGTGATGTGCGTCGAAACAACATTATCTTCAGTAGATTAGACTGGAGTATATTAATTAGTACTCCCGAGTTCCAGTGATAAAACACTGAAGTACTGGAGGCGTCAAACAATAATTATATTATTAGCTGCTTTATCAGCTGGAACTAAAACAAACTTATTATGAAATTCCTGGATCAGGAATTTCCGATTTTAAATTACGAAATGAAAACCTAGGTCTAGTGGGAAGTAGGGAGGGGTTAGTCGTATATGAGTTAATACGGGTATCTATGATGTTAAACCTAGTCTTTCTACAAGTAGAAAGGGAGTTAGGTTCAGCATGTTCTCTACGACACCATTTAATACTAAAATCCTCAATGGATTGGGCGATCTGATCACGACATGCATTAAAATCAATCATGGAAGATGATCTATAATTCGGACCTTTAAAAAACAAATGCCGAATATGTTTATCTATAATATCAAAATTACCAGTAATGACTTGACCGGCCGGACCATAGCAAAATTTAAATGTTCTTCACTCGCATTTGTTAGGAGTGTTATTTACTATATTTTGTTGTAGTTGAAACTCAAATTTCTAATTGTTTTTTGAAAATAACTCGAATACTAAAAACTGGAAATCACCGAAACACATACCAATATTTTACAAGTTTATGAACAAGGTTTTAGTCCAATCAAGGCAGAATTAAGTTTTATAAATCGCTAGCGATATTTGTTAAACGACGCCAGTTAAAATTTCAAAAGAAAACATGAATTATTAAAAAATATATAATTCTTTGAAAAGTGACCGATTATAAAATTTGGGTAGTGTATACGTTGTATGATAGAACAGAGAGATGGCGAACGTTATGACTTTGTAACTATTTCTTTTTAATTTATTATTTAAAAATAAACAGTGAATGCTATAATGTTTCACTATCAGACGAATATATAGTTAAAATTAACTGGCTCTATCCGAATGTCTAGAGTTCAGGGCCCCGTTTTATGAAACAACTTACGACCATTTTGATCGTAAATCAATTTCTTAAATACTTCACTATAAATTACACTTTTCAAATAAACGTGATTTATTTTCATTTTCTTATATATGTGATATTTCTGCACTGCGTGCACACATAAGTGTCTACATTGAATGCTTAGGTGAAAAAAGTGAACGACTTTAAAATTTGAGAAATATCGTATAATACGTATTGATGTTTAATAAAACAGTGCCCTGATCCCGTGTAGGGCAACTTTTCACGATGATTAAGGCAATGTAGTTTTTGATGTTGCAACATCGATCGACAAAATATAAAGGACGAACTGTTATACGTTTCTCTCGTTATATACGTGTTAACGGTCATGCTACGGAAGAACGAGCCTGAAATTAAAACCTGCTCGCCTAATATTTCCTTTTAAGTGGAGATACTCCTTAAAGCTACACAGTCCCTATTTTAACTGATAATAACTCATGAATATGAACATCGATAAATATACGGCTTCAGAATATATGATATATATATATATATATATATATATATATAGTTCCCTGGAACGGGATTTGGGACTTTTAAATTTCGAAGGATGTACGCTGAACCACTATACCACGGCTATTTATTGGTATGTTGTAACATTTTTAACACTAAATAGGCATTACGTAATAACTAACGCGCACATACAAACTCATCAAGCGCTAAATAACAAGTCGAGATATGGTTGTTTTGAGGCGAGGTATTAGTTTCACATTATTAACTGCTATGTTAATTTACACGTGCGACAAGATGGACTAGTCTATATATTTACTGATTAATTTTGAGTTGCGTTCAAATATTTTGTTATTTGGCCTCATAATAAATGGTAGTTAGTATACTATTTTCTTAGTTAGCGTTATAGTTCAGTAGATAGAGCAACTGACTTGAAACCAGAAGGTCGTGTGTTCGAGCCCCGAAAGAGGCTAACGTTTTTTTTTCTGTAAAAAGCACTGTTACCTGTGTATAGATACGATGTGCACTGGTTGATGATTATATAGTAAATGATTTCGTGCGCTATATTTGCTCGCTTAATTACCCGATTTCGACATGAGCTGGTGAACAAGAAGTTACAAATAAGTTCACGCCTACAAAGAAGAAATCGATTGATAGAGAGCTGAGAAGCTTTAAGTAGCGTTAAGGGCATTGCTCTATATATGATACTGACAGTTTGTTTATTATCTGGGTACGCGCACGTCCATGCTCCATATTAGTGTGGATAAGTCGTAAACATAGAGCCAGGTCAATAGAAAATGATTTTGCCCAAAATGTATCATTTTGCCGGTAATTTCAACTATAAAGCCGGTAAGCCGGGAAGCCGGTCACGCAGGAGAAAAGCCAGCAAACTCCGGCGCAAAGCCTCAGAAATGGCAGGCCGGGCGTATTATCGTAGAATCTCCGTCGATTAGGACAGATAGTGATATTGATATTAGTGATAGTGATATTGGTCATACTCTTCTTTCTGTTGAACATAATATCTCCATCAGTTTCATATTGGTTTAGGACCTACATGGAAAACAAACTGAATTGCATAAAACAACCACATGAACCCGTAGCAAACACCATCCTAATAAACGCCATGTTTTGTCTGTAACCCGAGGGCTAAATTCCCATCGACAGTGTTCAGAGCTAAATTCTTAATCATTCTGTTGTTATCTATTTATCTCCTCAGGTGTATGACAGACTGAAAACTGTAAATTGCGAAATAATTCAGTCACATTAAAATCAGACCCTCTAATAAGCTTCGATACTTTTCGCTATGCAGAGAGTATCGAAGCGTAATTACGATCTGATTTTAATGAGATTGAAACTAATTTGCCTCTAATTCTGTGATACCCTACAGTGGCCAATTGCTTATGAATCGTGTACACAAATTATGCCGCTTACTGCAATTATCCCGAATACGGCTGGAATAACTTGCCTTAATTTCCCCACATATACAGAAGAAAGTTTAGCACGACTTTTTACGGATATAGTTTAAACATTAGAACATGTTTAAAGAAGTGTATTATTTTATTTATTTTTAAGCGATGTATCAGAATTACCTACCATATATTAAAAACAACTTATTTCATTATACAAACGTATTGCTTTGAACACATTTAATGTGTGGCATTGACACGAATTGTCCTTTCTGTCATTATTTAAAAAGCGCTAAAATGTGTTCAGAAACGATTATTATTCTCAAACAAAAACATTCCAAATTTCGTAATTTTAAAATTACCTCCCTTTTCATTGAAATGAGAACGATTTTCGGAACTCTATCAAAGTATGTTCCCATCATATTTGCTTTGTTTTTATCACCCACTTTGTCACTGGTAAGGTCTATGCCTCTTTATCATTGACTCCGAACATACACGGCTCTGAATCGCGTCTATGGAAATGACATGCATTTTATGTGCTAAATTTATTTTGCTCAGTACATATCGAACCTATTTCTAAAATAATTATTTCCCCTATTTAGTCAATCGATTATACGAAGCGGGTCGAATATAACGTTTGTCATAGCATGAGAACTAACACATTTACTTATGTCTTGTAAACATTTGCTATAGTGAATTACTTATTATATTGCCAGGCTAAAAACTTATGCCAGTATTTGTTGTATTATGTAATATCTACAAACAAAAATGTGTCCACGAGATTCGCATGGCGGAAGGTATACAGTTCCGGTTCTACACAGGAATAAGAGGTAGGTCTGCCTCCCCCACAAAAATCGACCGTCAGACATAGACTAAAATGTGCTGAAAAATGACGCTAAACACCAAAGAAACAAACATTACATTGCACAGTTGAAACATACCCAGATCTCCAAAAGTATTCCTTTCTTTTAGGACATTGTCCCCGAGATGCCTAAAATTAGGCAATTGTTCCCCAGATCCACGTATTAAGGAGGAGGTGGGGGCGGCGCTCAGTAGGAGTCAATATCGTATTTTTTTATATCGACACACTATTATTTTTCACGGTGTATAGCACTAACTACAGATGACGTGACATGGCGATGTACAAGACGTGAGAATCATGGCTCTTATGTATGTAAGTACCTACCACAGAGCCATGATTCCTTTGCTTACACTGATTTATAGGACACCATACTCACGTTGCCGTCAAGGTTTCCGAAGACATCATGCAACGCCTGCATAACCTCCTTATTTTAATATTTTAATAGAACAAACGTCCGTTCTATAATTTCAGATTTTTGGTATTTACATCGCCGCTCTCGTGTGATCTGGTTCCGTATTTGGAAACTTAACTCTAACCATCTCATGAATACAATTGCAACACACGCAAATTCACCATAAACGATAACCGAAAATAGTCACGTGTGTGAATTGGGCGGAGTTAAGTTTCCAAATACGAAACGAGATCACACGAGATACCGAAAATGTCTGCAATTATAGAGTCAGTTACAAAACATGCTCGATTGGCGTGATATTCTTCTCTTTGGTGAGTTGCATGCATGCACGTGTGCTATTTAAGGTTTGTTCTATTGAAACACGGCGGTTATTTATCCAAACATTGGGTGATGTCTTCAGGAACCTCGTCGGAAAAGTGCGTATGAGGATCGTTACGAGGTCCTACCAGTCATTCTAAGCCAAGGAATCATGGCTCTATGATAGGTACAAGAGCTATGATTCTCACGTCAAGGTACTGTGTTTAATAAAATAATTGATCGTGGTGTGCGTGATCGAGGGGTTAAGGACGTTGCGTTGTTAACCTTTTCGCCTTTCACCGTTGCGAGTTCTAATCCCACTGGGAAATCAACTTGTAGGTGAAAATCTTTCGATTCTTACGGATGGCGATAGGTACAGTACTGGTTCTACTCAGGAAAGTGGGTGGTCTGGCTCTGCCACAAACAAATTGACCGTAATATATGAACTAAGATGTGTTACAAATGACGTAAAACACCATTCAAACAAATTGAACGCAGCCTTCCAATTATTTAAAACATGTATTTATTTATTTACAATTTCTTCATTTAATATGGTTAGGCTACACCTTACAATGTCATGGTGATTATTAATTATAATTACATGTATATAATATTCACGTATTTATACATATTTTATGTTTTCCGCGTGTTTCATTAGCCGAAGACCACGCTTTCGAGTCGCACAGTCACCACTGCTTTTATGGTGTGACATAAAGTGATAGTGGGGTTTGGGTGGGGGGGGGGGGGGGGGGGTCGCACAGTCACCACTGCTTTTATGGTGTGACATAAAGTAATAGTGGGGTTGGGGTGGGGGGGGGGGGCGCGCAAAAGGGTTATTTCTGTTCTGCTGCGAAATTTATATTTTGTTATCTGTTATTGCGAGAAAATTTTAACCGTTTTCTGTTATTGTTAATTTAATGTTATCTGTTATTTCCGAAATTTATTCTTTATTATATGTTATTGAGAATAAGTGTTTAATGTGCCTGTTGTAAGCAATCTGTATGGAATGGGGAGAAGACATTTGTTGTCTTCCCATCTGCTCCCCACCCACCCTCAAGATCGTAAAAACGTCATGTTTGGGAGTGTTAACTGTTATTTGAATTTGTTTACAATTAACTGTTTCGTATTTTTAGTTCCTTGTTATCTGTTACCATCACATTCAGTTTGCTGATATCCTGTTATGAGACCCCCTTATCAACCCACCCATCTTAGGTAAAACACGGTTGCACAGTTACACTCCAAACTGTCACGTGACAGACACCCACTAGACGTATTTATACAAAAAACAAAAACAGCAACACTAGTCTACTAAATATTTATATGCGAGTGTATATAATAAATGCATGAAAAAGAACACTAGTTTAAGTAAGCATACCGCAATTTATTTCAAACCTGATTGAATTACATATCAAGCAAAGCTTCGTATGCCATGATGTTCCAGTGCCTTCTCAGGCTTCATCGACTGTCCTTATAAGCACAGAGTATCAAGTACTTCTCCATCAGTTGTGACACGTGACAAACGAGTACATCCGATAAGTAACGACGCACCCATTTATTAGCTAAGTAACGATTAATCTTCATTATTCCAAATAATACTCAGTTGACCAATTGATCATTTAGGAATGGACGAGATTTCTCTCTTACAATATCGTATTCTTGCATACTATACTATTGCACTCTGTGTATTGTGTACAATGGTATGGACTTATACAGGATCCGAGCTATTGTATACAGGATAGAGGGTACAGTATACTGGATAGAGGTATCTTATATTGTACCCTCTATCCTGTATACTGTACCCTCTATCCTGTATACAATAGCTCGGTAGTGTTATATTGTACCCTCTATCCGGTATACAACAGTTCGGTAGTGTTCTATTGTACCCCCTATCCTGCATACAGCAGTTCAGTAGTGTTATATTGCACCCTCTATCCTGTATACTGTACGCTTTATCCTGTATACTGTAACCTCTATCCTGCATACAATAGTTCGGTAGTGTTCTATTGTACCCTCTATCCTGTATACCGTATCCTCTATCCTGAATACATTAGCTCGTTAGTGTTATATTGTACCCTATATCCTGTATACTGTACCCTCTATCCTGTAAACAATAGTTCGTTAGTGTTATAGTGCACCCTCTATCCTGTATACTGTACGCTCTATCCTGTATACTGTACGCTCTATCCGGTATACTGTACCCTCTATCCCGTAGACAATAGTTCGTTAGTGTTATATTGCACCCTCTATCCTGTATACTGTACGCTCTATCCTGTATACTGTACGCTCTATCCTGTCTACTGTACCCTCTATCCTGCATACAATAGTTCGGTAGTGTTATATTGTACCCTCTATCCTGTATACAATAGCTCAGTAGTGTTATATTGTACCCTCTATCCTGTATACAATAGTTCGGTAGTGTTATATTGTACCCTCTATCCTGTATACCGTACCCTCTATCCTGAATACAATAGCTCGTTAGTGTTATATTGCACTCTCTATCATGTATACTGTACCCTCTATCCTGTATACAATAGCTCGGTAGTGTTATATTGTACCCTCTATCCTGTATACAATAGCTCGGTAGTGTTATATTGTACCCTCTATTCTGTATACTGTACCCTCTATCCTGCACACAATAGCTCGGTAGTGTTATATTGTACCCTCTATCCTGTATACTGTACCTTCTATCCTGTATACAACAGCTCGGTAGTGTTATATTTTACCCTCTATCCTGTATACTGTACCCTCTATCCTGAATACAATAGCTCGGTAGTGTTATACTGTACCCTCTATCCTGTATACTGTAACATCTATCCTGAATACAATAGCTCGTTAGTGTTATATTGCACCCTCTATCCTGTATACTGTACCCCCTATCCTGTATACAATAGCTCAGTAGTGTTATATTGTACCCTCTATCCTGTATACAATAGTGTTTTATATTGCACCCCTGTATACAATAGTGTTTTATTGTACCCCGTATCCTGTATACAATAGTTCGGTAGTGTTTTATCGTACCCTCAATCCTGTATACAATAGTTCGGTAGTGTTATATTGTACCCTCTATCCTATATACTGTACCCTCTATCCTGTATACAATAGCTCGGTAGTGTTATATTGTATCCTCTATCCTGTATACTGTACCCTCTATCCTGTATACAATAGTTCGGTAGTGGTATATTGTACCCTCTATCCTGTATACTGTACCCTCTAAACTTTATACAATAGTTCGGTAGTGTTATATTGTACCCTCTATCCTGTATACTGTACCCTCTATCCTGTAAACCGTACCCTCTATCCTGTATACAGTACCGTTTATCCTGTATACAATAGCTCGGTAGTGTTATATTGTACCCTCTATCCTGTACACTGTACCCTCTATCCTGTATGTAATAGCCCGGTAGTGTTATATTGTACCCTCTATCCTGTATACTGTACCTTCTATCCTGTATACAATAGCTCGGTAGTGTTATATTGTACCATCTATCCTGTATACTGTACCTTCTATCCTGTATACAATAGCTCGGTAGTGTTATAGTGTACCCTCTATCCTGTATACTGTACCCTATATCCGGTATGCAATAGTTCGGTAGTTTTATAGTGTACCCTCTATCCTGTATACCGTACCCTCTATCCTGTATACAATAGTTCGGTAGTGTTATATTGTACCCTCTATCCTGTATACTGTACCCTCTATCCTGTATACAATAGCCCGGTAGTGTTATATTGTACCCTCTATCCTGTATACTGTACCTTCTATCCTGTATACAATAGCTCGGTAGTGTTATATTGTACCGTCTATCCTGTATACTGTACCTTCTATCCTGTATACAATAGCTCGGTAGTGTTAAATTGTACCAGCTATCCTGTATACTGTACCCACTATCCTGTATACCGTACCCTCTATCCTGTATACTGTACCCTCTATCCTGTATACAATAGTTCGGTAGTGTTATATTGTACCCTCTATCCTGTATACTGTACCCTCTATCCTGTATACAATAGTTCGGTAGTGTTATATTGTACCCTCTATCCTGTATACCGTACCCTCTATCCTGTATACAATAGTTCTGTAATGTTATATTGTACCCTCTATCCTGTATACTGTACCCTCTATTCTGTATACAATAGCTCGGTAGTGTTATATTGTACCCGCTATCCTGTATACTGTACCTTATATCCTGTATACAATAGCTCGGTAGTGTTATATTTTACCCTCTATCCTGTATACTGTACATTCTATCCTGTATACAATAGCTCGGTAGTGTTATATTGTACCCTCTATCCTGTATACTGTACCCTCTATCCTGTATACCGTACCCTCTATCCTGTATACTGTACCCTCTATCCTGTATACAATAGTTCGGTAGTGTTATATTGTACCCTCTATCCTGTATACTGTACCTTATATCCTGTATACAATAGCTCGGTAGTGTTATATTTTACCCTCTATCCTGTATACTGTACATTCTATCCTGTATACAATAGCTCGGCAGTGTTATATGGTACCCTCTATCCTGTATACTGTACCCTCTATCCTGTATACCGTACCCTCTATCCTGTATACTGTACCTTCTATCCTGTATACTGTACCTTCTATCCTGTATACAATAGCTCGGTATTGTTATATTTTAACCTCTATCCTGTATACTGTACCTTCTATCCTGTATACAATAGTTCGGTTGTGTTATATTGTACCCTCTATCCTGTATACTGTACCCTCTATCCTGTATACAATAGCTCGGTAGTGTTATATTGTACCCTCTATCCTGTATACTGTACCTTCTATCCTGTATACAATAGCTCGGTAGTGTTATATTTTACCCTCTATCCAGTATTCTGTACATTTTATCCTGTATACAATAGCTCGGTAGTGTTATATTGTACCCTATATCCTGTATACTGTACCCTATATCTTTTATACAGTAGCTCGGTAGTGTTATATTGTACCCTTTATCCTGTATACTGTACCTTCTATCCTGTATACAATAGCTCGGTAGTGTTATATTGTACCCTCTATCCTGTATTCCGTACCCTCTATCCTGTATAAAATAGCTCGGTAGTGTTATATTGTACCCTCTATCCTGTATACTGTACCTTCTATCCTGTTTACAATAGCTCGTGAGTGTTATATTGTACCCTCCATCCTGTATATTTACCCTCTATCCTGTATACAATAGTTCGGTAGTGTTATTTTGTACGCTCTATCCTGTATACTGTACCCTCTTAACTGTATACAATAGCTCGGTAGTGTTATATTGTACCCTCTATCCTGCATACTGTACCTTCTATCCTGTATATAATAGCTCGATAGTGTTATATTGTATCCTCTATCCTGTATGCTGTACCCTCTATCCTGTATACAATAGATCGGTAGTGTTATATTGTACCCTCTATCCTGTATACCGTACCCTCTATCCTGTATACAATAGCTAGGTAGTGTTATATTGTACCCTCTATCCTGTATACGGTACCTTCTATCCTGTTTGCAATAGCTCGGTAGTGTTATATTGTACCCTCTATCCTGTATACTGTACCTTCAATCCTGTATACAATAGCTCTGTAGTGTTATATTGTACCCTCTATCCTGTATACTGTACCTTCTATCCTGTATACAATAGCTCGGTAGTGTTATATTGTACCCCCTATCCTGTATAATATACCCTCTATCCTGAATACAATAGTTTGGTAGTGTTATATTGTACTTTCTATCCTGTATGCTGTACCCTCTATCCTGTATACAATAGCTCGGTAGTGTTATATTGTACCCTCTATCCTGTATACCGTACCCTCTATCCTGTATACAATAGCTCGGTAGTGTTATATTGTACCCTCTATCCTGTATACCGTACCTTCTATCCTGTTTGCCATAGCTCGGTAGTGTTATATTGTACCCTCTATCCTGTATACTGTACCTTCAATCCTGTATACAATAGCTCTGTAGTGTTATATTGTACCCTCTATCCTGTATACTGTACCTTCTATCCTGTATACAATAGCTCGGTCGTGTTATATTGTACCCCCTATCCTGTATAATTTACCCTCTATCCTGAATACAATAGTTTGGTAGTGTTATATTGTACTTTCTATCCTGTATACTGTTCCCTCTATCCTGTACACAATAGTTCGGTAGTGTTATATTGTACCCTCTATCCTGTATACTGTACTCTCTATCCTGTATACAATAGTGCGGTAGTGTTATATCGTACCCTCTATCCTGTATACTGTACCCTCTATCCTGTATACAGTAGTTCGGTAGTGTTATATTGTACCTTCTATCCTGTATACTGTACACTCTATCCTGTATACAATAGTTCGGTAGTGTTATTTTGTACCCTCTATTCTGATTACTGTACCCTCTATCCTGTATACAATAGCTCGGTAGTGTTATATTGTACCCTCTACCCTGTATACCGTACACACTATCCTGAATACAATAGTTCGGTAGTGTTATATTGTACCCTCTATCCTGTATTCTGTACCCTGTATCCTGTATACAATAGTTCGGTAGTGTTATATTGTATCCTCTATCCTGTATACTGTACCCTCTATCCTGTATACAATAGTTCGGTAGTGGTATATTGTACCCTCTATCCTGTATACTGTACCCTCTAAACTTTATACAATAGTTCGGTAGTGTTATATTGTACCCTCTATCCTGTATACTGTACCCTCTATCCTGTATACCGTACCCTCTATCCTGTATACAGTACCGTTTATCCTGTATACAATAGCTCGGTAGTGTTATATTGTACCCTCTATCCTGTACACTGTACCCTCTATCCTGTATGCAATTGCCCGGTAGTGTTATATTGTACCCTCTATCCTGTATACTGTACCTTCTATCCTGTATACAATAGCTCGGTAGTGTTATGTTGTACCATCTATCCTGTATACTGTACCTTCTATCCTGTATACAATAGCTCGGTAGTGTTATAGTGTACCCTCTATCCTGTATACTGTACCCTATATCCGGTATGCAATAGTTCGGTAGTTTTATAGTGTACCCTCTATCCTGTATACCGTACCCTCTATCCTGTATACAATAGTTCGGTAGTGTTATATTGTACCCTCTATCCTGTATACTGTACCCTCTATCCTGTATACAATAGCCCGGTAGTGTTATATTGTACCCTCTATCCTGTATACTGTACCTTCTATCCTGTATACAATAGCTCGGTAGTGTTATATTGTACCGTCTATCCTGTATACTGTACCTTCTATCCTGTATACAATAGCTCGGTAGTGTTAAATTGTACCCGCTATCCTGTATATTGTACCCACTATCCTGTATACCGTACCCTCTATCCTGTATACTGTACCCTCTATCCTGTATACAATAGTTCGGTAGTGTTATATTGTACCCTCTATCCTGTATACTGTACCCTCTATCCTGTATACAATAGTTCGGTAGTGTTATATTGTACCCTCTATCCTGTATACCGTACCCTCTATCCTGTATACAATAGTTCTGTAATGTTATATTGTACCCTCTATCATGTATACTGTACCCTCTATCCTGTATACAATAGCTCGGTAGTGTTATATTGTACCCGCTATCCTGTATACTGTACCTTATATCCTGTATACAATAGCTCGGTAGTGTTATATTTTACCCTCTATCCTGTATACTGTACATTCTATCCTGTATACAATAGCTCGGTAGTGTTATATTGTACCCTCTATCCTGTATACTGTACCCTCTATCCTGTATACCGTACCCTCTATCCTGTATACTGTACCCTCTATCCTGTATACAATAGTTCGGTAGTGTTATATTGTAACCTCTATCCTGTATACTGTACCTTATATCCTGTATACAATAGCTCGGTAGTGTTATATTTTACCCTCTATCCTGTATACTGTACATTCTATCCTGTATACAATAGCTCGGCAGTGTTATATGGTACCCTCTATCCTGTATACTGTACCCTCTATCCTGTATACCGTACCCTCTATCCTGTATACTGTACCTTCTATCCTGTATACAATAGCTCGGTATTGTTATATTTTACCCTCTATCCTGTATACTGTACCCTCTATCCTGTATACAATAGTTCGGTAGTGTTGTATTGTACCTTTTATCCTGTATACTGTACCCTCTATCCTGTATACAATAGTTCGGTTGTGTTATATTGTACCCTCTATCCTGTATACTGTACCCTCTATCCTGTATACAATAGCTCGGTAGTGTTATAGTGTATCCTCTATCCTGTATACTGTACCCTCTATCCTGTATACAATAGCTCGGTAGTGTTATATTTTACCCTCCATCCTGTATACTGTACCCTCTATCCTGTATACAATAGGTCGGTAGTGTTATATTGTACCCTCTATCCTGTATACTGTACCTTCTATCCTGTATACAATAGTTCGGTAGTGTTATATTGTACCCTCTATCCTGTATACTGTACCTTCTATCCTGTATACAATAGGTCGGTAGTGTTATATTGTACCCTATATCCTGTATACTGTACCCTATATCTTTTATACAGTAGCTCGGTAGTGTTATATTGTACCCTTTATCCTGTATACTGTACCTTCTATCCTGTATACAATAGCTCGGTAGTGTTATATTGTACCCTCTATCCTGTATACCGTACCCTCTATCCTGTATAAAATAGCTCGGTAGTGTTATATTGTACCCTCTATCCTGTATACTGTACCTTCTATCCTGTTTACAATAGCTCGTGAGTGTTATATTGTACCCTCTATCCTGTATATTTACCCTCTATCCTGTATACAATAGTTCGGTAGTGTTATTTTGTACGCTCTATCCTGTATACTGTACTCTCTTAACTGTATACAATAGCTCGGTAGTGTTATATTGTACCCTCTATCCTGCATACTGTACCTTCTATCCTGTATATAATAGCTCGGTAGTGTTATATTGTACCCTCTATCCTGTATGCTGTACCCTCTATCCTGTATATAATAGCTCGGTAGTGTTATATTGTACCCTCTATCCTGTATACCGTACCCTCTATCCTGTATACAATAGCTAGGTAGTGTTATATTGTACCCTCTATCCTGTATACGGTACCTTCTATCCTGTTTGCAATAGCTCGGTAGTGTTATATTGTACCCTCTATCCTGTATACTGTACCTTCAATCCTGTATACAATAGCTCTGTAGTGTTATATTGTACCCTCTATCCTGTATACTGTACCTTCTATCCTGTATACAATAGCTCGGTAGTGTTATATTGTACCCCCTATCCTGTATAATATACCCTCTATCCTGAATACAATAGTTTGGTAGTGTTATATTGTACTTTCTATCCTGTATGCTGTACCCTCTATCCTGTATACAATAGCTCGGTAGTGTTATATTGTACCCTCTATCCTGTATACCGTACCCTCTATCCTGTATACAATAGCTCGGTAGTGTTATATTGTACCCTCTATCCTGTATACCGTACCTTCTATCCTGTTTGCAATTGCTCGGTAGTGTTATATTGTACCCTCTATCCTGTATACTGTACCTTCAATCCTGTATACAATAGCTCTGTAGTGTTATATTGTACCCTCTATCCTGTATACTGTACCTTCTATCCTGTATACAATAGCTCGGTAGTGTTATATTGTACCCCCTATCCTGTATAATTTACCCTCTATCCTGAATACAATAGTTTGGTAGTGTTATATTGTACTTTCTATCCTGTATACTGTTCCCTCTATCCTGTACACAATAGTTCGGTAGTGTTATATTGTACCCTCTATCCTGTATACTGTACTCTCTATCCTGTATACAATAGTGCGGTAGTGTTATATCGTACCCTCTATCCTGTATACTGTACCCTCTATCCTGTATACAGTAGTTCGGTAGTGTTATATTGTACCTTCTATCCTGTATACTGTACACTCTATCCTGTATACAATAGTTCGGTAGTGTTATATTGTACCCTCTATTCTGATTACTGTACCCTCTATCCTGTATACAATAGCTCGGTAGTGTTATATTGTACCCTCTACCCTGTATACCGTACACACTATCCTGAATACAATAGTTCGGTAGTGTTATATTGTACCCTCTATCCTGTATTCTGTACCCTGTATCCTGTATACAATAGTTCGGTAGTGTTATATTGTATCCTCTATCCTGTATACTGTACCCTCTATCCTGTATACAATAGTTCGGTAGTGTTATATTGTACCTTCTATCCTGTATACTGTACCCTCTATCCTGTATACAATAGTTCTGTAGTGTTATATTGTACCCTGTATCCTGTATACTGTACCCTGGTGTTATATTGTACCCTGTACCCTGTATCCTGTATACTGTACCCTGGGTACCCTGGGTACAGTATACAGTATAGAGGGTACAATATAAGACTACCGAGCTATTGTATACAGGATAGAGGGTACAGTATGCAGGATAGAGGGTACAATATAACACTACCGAACTATTTCATACAGGATAGACTCTATCCTGTATACAATAGTTCGGTAGTCTTATACTGTACCCTCTGTCCTGTATACAATAGCTCGGTAGTGTTATATTGTACCCTCTATCCTGCATACTGTACACTCTATCCTGTATACAATACCTCGGTAGTGATATATTGTATCCTCTATCCTGTATACTGTACCCTCTCGACTGTGTACAATAGCTCGGTGGTGTTATATTGATATCTTAATATGAATTATGGGTATCCATAACTCGAATAGAAGATATCTATAAATAGAGATATTTTAAAATAATTTAAAGACATCCGTAATTAAAATAGATGATACCTATAAATAATTAATGATATCTATATATAATATAAGATATCTTATATTCGAATTATAGACATCCTTAATTCAATTATAAATATCTATAAATAGTGAATAAATATAAATATATATATATATATATATATCGGAATACATAGTTGCGATCCTCAGGAGTATTGACTGTGGTCTTCTTATAACATAAAACATAAAGCATTCAGAATCAGCGTTCGGAATCATTCGCAATAATAACATTTATTAAAGCTGATTATTAAGCTTGTTACGGACAGTTTGATTTATTATGCAATTTATTTGAATCCAACCCTGTATCTGTCTCTGTGATGTCCATATCTTTAGTGCGTGCCCTTGAGATGTTTGGCTTGTTTTCATGTGAATTCCAACGCCGTATTTCGTATATTGGTATCTTGCTAACATGACGTCACAAATATATCAATACAGTCAAAATAACTAAATGGCTATTCACATCCTAACCGTTTATGTTGTATATTGTCTGTGATATATTAAACTACAGTTGACCATTCGTTTTTAAAACTTAAAACGTATATATCATGTATAACTTTTACAGTGTGCGATTAAATACCATTAACCTATTGTTTTCTTTACTGCCAATACAATTTAAAAAATGTGAAAAATTGATATTCCGTTAGCACAAGGCTAAAATAGTTCAGTTAACTGGGCCAATACGACCCTCCTTGAATTAATAACCGGATCAATACACTTATGAAATCATGTAACTTCAACTTAACAAAGCTAATAGTTCTGATACTAACGCTTCTTTTCTCGATTTACATCTCTCTATTGAAAATGGTGAAATAATTAGCAAAATCTATAACAAGAGAGATGATTTTAATTTTGATATTGTTAATTATCCCCATTTAGATAGGGATGTTCTCCGAGCAACTTCTTATGGAGTCTATGTGTCTCAACTTATTATTCGTTTTTCTAGAGGTTGTACTCGAGGTGAGGACTTTAATATTCGTAATATGTTTATAACTAAAAAGTTACTCCATCAGGGCTACCGTTACCATAAACTTCGTAAAAACTTTGCAAAATGTTATTATCGTAACTCTGATCTTCTATCCAAATATCAAAGTAATTTAAGATCTCTTCTGCGACAACGCCTATCACAACATGACTTCTATGGTGACGTGATTTACAAACTTCATAAGATCCTTGGTCATGATCACTTTTATTCGATCTTTGTTAAACTTGATAAAAGGTTTATCTAAAGAGGTTATGACCCTATCATTTTGCAACGCACTGCATGCTTGGTGATGGATCCATTTACAGTTTGCCACTATGCTGTCCTCTTTAATTGTGCGATGTGGATCCTATGATGACGTCTACCTAAAGCCCAAAAGCCCAAAAGGTGACGTTTGATGTCTGTCTGCAATCTTGTCTTGTCGTGCCCTCAATGGCTTATTTTCTTGTTGCTCTGGCTTCTGCCAAGTCACTGAGTACCTTCTTTGTGGCTTTCTAGGCTATTTCTTTTTGTATTTATATATACACAAGCATCTTTGTGTTTTACTTATATAGCCTATTAATGCTGCCTTGTTGGTTAGAGAATAGTTCCTGGCTGGGATTTCTGTATTTATATATATATACCCTCCCGTTTTATTGGGATGACAGTAGGGTATGTGTGAGGTTTTCTGCACTCTAGAACCTGGTTTAAACCCCCAGCGGTCTTTTTTGCCACTGACCGTTCCAAGGCGGTAGCCCTATTGTCAACCCTTTTTGTGTTTGTGACGTCGTATGCCTTTATTCCTTATTAACATTGACATTCATGTTTGTCGTTTCGCGTGTTGTTGGGTTTACTATGTTCTGTGAATGCTGCATTTCCTGACTTTTATACTTATTTTTAAATATGTAATCAGTTAGTCATCCGTTTTCATCATTTAGTTCATTTTCGAATTGACTTTGTCTTTTTCTTACGGTAGACATTTCAGCTAAGGATAACCACATTTAAATCCCGGTAATATTCGTAGGTTAGAGAGTTTAACCTTTGACATAAATAACACGGCGAGCAGTTGACCATCTTAAAGATAGAACAGAAGATTTGTTTTGCCATATTTATCTTGCAATATATATATATATATTTGCAAGATAGTTATATGGTTATTTATAATACCATCATTGTGTTGAATTACTTTTCTCTAGAACTGGTTATTTGACCGAGTTATTGGTTTATGGAAAGTCATCAATTTTCATGTGCAGGTCTATTTCAAGATGGCGATTCTTTCTTTCAATTAGTGCATCTTTCATTTCACATTTAGTTTGTTATTATATCAGAATGTATTTCTCTACAATACGTCATTTATGGTTATATGAATTGAGATGTTAGTTCCATTCATGCATTGTCTTATTCGTTTTATTCATGTCAGCATGCAGTATATATTCATATATTGTTATAAAAAAATTAAGATATATTGAGATATACGAGTTCAGCCCCACCCACACCCCGATCAAAAAACAAAATAAATAGAAAATAAATGAAGCGGCGACACTTACTTATTAATAGTAGAAAGACAATCCCTAAAATAATTTAAAACTTTTAATGGCACCAAGGAAAAAGAGAAATGTGCGCATAGATTTCAATTAAAATATCCTTAATAGCTTTTCCTTTCCGCTCTTAAAATGACACATCGGAATATTGACATATTTATAAATAATAAATACAATTAGGTCTTCAATTTATTAATTTAATATCCTTTTTGACTTTAACTCTGCTTGCATATATTTAAATTAACAGTACTACAATTGGACCTTTTCAATTTGTCTTCGTTTGTTCCCCTAAGATTGAACTATATTATTGATGCAATGTGATCAATTAGTAATATATGCAAAAACAATTTGTTTAGTACATATTAATTCCACAAGTTATATAGAAACAAATACTGATAAGGGAGATAATTTGGAAGCAACACACACACAACTTAGACAATAAAGTAGAAGACTCGATTTTATTGAGCCTGTTAGTTTAGTTTAAACTTATTTATTTTACATCGATTGCAACGAAAGCTCTATGAACTTATTTGAATCACTCTCGATGTCTTCCTGGGTAGAACCAGTACTAAGCAAATGCAGATAAAGTGTCTTGCTCAGGGACACAACGCATATGGCAATGGCGGGCATCGAACCCACGAGCCAGTTCATGAGAGGTAAGGCAAGAAGCAACACCTCTCACGCCCCTAGCACCGGCTGAAGCGGTGCTTTACTTCAGAAGATCAGTAAAAAATAACGCTACTGATTCGTGGCACGTGGAGACAGTTTACAACCGCCAAACTGGACTTAACAAATGCTATGTAAATGTTAATAAATACTGATAAGAGAGAACCTTCGGAAGGAATAAACACAACCAAGATATAACTAACCGGTTGCCGATAGTTTAAAAACACATAACGATACTGATTTATGTCTTTTTAAAATATTGTACATAGGATCGTAATTTACAACTCGGACGAATTTGTAACTGGTTCGAGCTTAACAACTGGAGTATCAAACTTCGTCGGAGTTGTCAAGGACGATGAGCTTTGAACCGAGCTGAATGGGCCTGACCCGGCTCAGTGGATAGCACGGTGGACTTGAGACCGAAAGACCGGTGTTCTAGTCTCACCGGTGCCACTGAGTTTCGCCATTGTGATTTTTGGCACGACATGGGGACGTTAACCGGGCGGTCGCGTGAATTAGATAAATCCTCCGCGCAGGCTAAAAACCATGAAATCTATTCGTCAGTAACAGTAGGGCAAGTTCCCGGATTTCATATATACATTTCTTTCTGTGTCAGCTCTAAATAACCCAAGCTAATGAATTTATAAGCCATTAAACAACAATTCAGTTTATTGCAATATTTAACAAGAAACAAAGCGTCAGCACTGTCAAGTGACCCTACGAAATATACGCATAACACTGTCAAATGATACTACGAACAATACGCACAACACTGTCAAATGATACTACGAACAATACGCACAACACTGTCAAGTGATACTACGAACAATACGCACAACACTGTTAAGTGACACAACGAACTATACGCACAACACTGTCAAGTGACACTACGAACTATATAGGTAATTTCTATATTCTGCTGCATCTGAATTGCGACCGTATATAACGATAAAACTGATTAAGTTTGGTGTAAGAGGGAAAATTCTTGATATTATTGAATCTATGTATAAATCAGTGAAATCATTTGTTAAATATGATAAGGAGTTAAGTGAGGAATTTTCATGCTACCTAGGGGTAAGACAAGGAGAATGTTTATCATCTGTTTTATTTGCTAAGTATTTGAATGATATTGAAGATTATCTCATTAGAAATGATGTTAAAGGTATTGAAGTTGGTTTATTGAAGATGTTCTTGCTTTTGTATGCGGATGATATTGTTGTATTTTCTAATACTGAACAGGGCCTTCAGAAAGGATTAGATGTTTTACATGATTATTGCAATAAATGGAGATTAACGGTAAATACCTTGAAAACCAAAATCATGAGATTTAGAAGGGGTGGTTTATTACCAAGAAATTTACATTTCATGTATGATGGTAAAAATATAGACATTGTGAACCATTTTACATATTTAGGTATTGTTTTTACTGCAGGTGGGTCGTTTTCTACTACTCTTGATACATTAGCTGGTCAGGCAGGCAAAGCCATCTGAAAACTTAACAAATATTTACAAAAAATTACAGAATTATCTACAAGACATGTGTTTGATTTATTTAATACACTAATAAAACCAGTATTAGATTACGGTTGCGAAATTTAAGGGTTCTTAAATGCAAACGTAGTAGAACGTGTACACCTCAGTTTTTGTAAAAGTACACTTGGGGTAAAAATATCGACTCAAAACGATTTTGTGTATGATGAAATATGCAGGACACCTTTAAGACAGCAACGATTGATATCTGTGATAAAGTATTGGTTAAAAGTTTTAAATTGTGAAAGTAATAAATATATAAAAGCTGTCTATAATATGATGCCTTGTGATATTGAGATGAGGCCAACTAAGAAAAACTGAGCATCAGCGGTACAAACTTTGTTAGAAAGCTTGGGGTTTAATTACGTTTGGATATTCCAAGGAGTTGGAAACATGAATATGTTCATATCAATTTTTAAACAAAGAATGACAGATACATTTATTCAAAACTGGAATACCCGTATACATGACTCCTCGAGAGCTAAAACGTATTCACTTTTTTGTGTATTTTCTCAGAAATCATATTTAGAAACTGTTAAAATAAGACAATTTAGAGTAACATTGTCAAGATTGAGAATGTCCTCCCATAGGCTGCAGATAGAAGCGGGGCGTTGGCATAAGCCACTAAGTATACCTTTTAATGAGCGCAAATGTATTATATGTGACGTTCTAGAAGACGAATACCATTTTATTTTGGAATGCACTTTATATAAAGAACTAAGAACAATGCTTATTAAGCGGTACTATTGGCAGAGACCAAATATTCCTAAATTTGAAGAATTGTTGTCATCAGAAAAGAATATTACTGTAAAGAATCTAGCTACTTATGTTTTTGATGCTTTCAAAATCCGAAACGAATTATATTATAGTTTTTAAATACTGGTACTCTACATTTTGAATATGTCAAATGGTATTTTTGTCTGCGAAAGGTAGTATTGAATTGCGTTTCTATACTAAATAAATGCCTTTGATAACTATTTGTATAGTATATTGGAAATATTATTAATTAAATTAATTTAGCATGCTATATTAAGCAAAATGGTAGCATTATTTAAGATTTTGTATTGCCATTGACTTCTGTATTTGAAAATTATTTGTAATTCTGTATACTCATGGACCAAATGGTCTACTGTATTATTGAATAACACATATAACAAACGACTGAAACAAAATATGCACCAGACTAAGTAAGCATTTTCCTTCGCGATTTCTTTCAAAATCTGATTGATTTCCATATCAAGCAACCCTTCGTATGCCATGATTTTCCGGCACTTTCTCAGGCTACACCAACTGTCATTATAAGCACAGAGTAGAAAGTACTTCGACATCACTTGGACACATGACAAACGATTACATCCGGTAAGTAACAACCTATCCATTTATTCGTTAAGTAAGAGAAATCTTCATTATTCCAAATAATACGCACTTGAACAGCCAATGGCATTTAAGAATGTTTGAGATTTCTCTCTTACAATATCGTGTTCTTGCGTATAAGTACGGTGGTGCCTTATAGGGTGTACTAGTGCATCCCGTATTCTGGATGCAACAGTTTGGTGGTGTTCTATTGTACTGTGTATTCTGTATACAACAGTTCGGTAGTGTTATATTGTACTCCGTATCCTGTGTACAACAGTTTGGTAGTGTACTATTGTACCCCGTATCCTGTATGTAAAAGTTCGGTAGTGTTATATTGTACTCCGTATCCTGTGTACAACAGTTCGGTAGTGTACTATTGTACCCCGTATCCTGTATGCAACAGCTCGGTGGTGTTCTATTGAACTCTGCATATTTTATACAGCATTACGGAATGGTAAACGTTAGATATAGTATTATATACGTTCGTATTGTTTCGTATTTTTGATGAAAACAATTATACATTGTGTATTTCTTTAATACGCCCTCTATGCACTGAATACCCACGCAAGTTCTTCTGATATTATAGTCTATTAGAAAAACACCTCTGGCTTCTTAAAGCCAATACTATAATCAATGTTTCGGAATATTACTAAGGCAGTCATCCTGGCCTCCAGCTTTATAACCATAACTTGACATATTTGCGATCCCCATAAATATTGACTGTGGTCTTGTAACATAAAGTATTCAGAATCAGCGTCTGCTTAACATCCCTTCACAATCATTCGCAATAATAACATTTATTGCAGCTGATTATTTACGCTTGTTAGGAAACACGCAATTCATTTGAATCCAAATCTCTCTATGTCGTCGTTCTATTCAGAGCATGCCGCTGAGAGATATGGCTTGTTTTCAATCGAATTTCTTTCAACGCCGTCTTTAGTATATTGTTATCTTATCACTAATTCGTATACTCCCCTTCAATCTACTGAGGATGATGTTGTTGTCATACAAATCACTCGTTGCACTATTTTCAAGGCTAAGGTATACGAAAAGCAGAATTAGAATTGCCAACTATGTACTAATTTGTTTTGGTCTATCAACAATTCAGGAGACGTTCTTGATAAAATTTGCAATAAGCTCCTAGTTTCATCTATAAGCACTTATGACTTCTCCAAACTATATAAAACAGTACAACATCACCTTATCAAAGACAAGCTTATTGCTCTTATTCAAAAAACATTCGCTTGGGAAAATACTAAATGTTTGGCCTGTAATCATATAAAAGCGTTTTTTTTACTAACGGCAATTTAGACAATTACACTATGTGGACTTGTCAAGAAGTTGGTGAAGCACTCTCTTCCTATTAGATAATATTTCTTTATTTACACTGTCCCGTTTTATTGGGATGACAGTTGGGTAAGTGTAAGGTTTATTGCACCCTAGAACCTGGTTTAAACACCCAGCGGCTTTTTTTCCCCACTGACGGTTCCAAGGAGATAGCCCTATTGCCAACCCTTTTGTGTTTATGACGTCATATGCCTTAATTCCTTATTAACGTTGCCATTCATGTGTGTCGTTTTGCGTGTTTTTGGGTTTTCTGTGTTCTTTGAAAGCTGCATTTCCTGTTCGACTTTTATACTTTTTTTTGCATATCCAGTAGGGTAAGTGTGAGGTTAGGTGCTCCCTAGAACCTGGTTAAAAACCCCCAGCGACCTTTTTTGCCACTGACCGTTCCAAGGCGGTAGCTGTATTTACAACCTTTTTGTGTTCTGATGTCTATTTGGCCTTTTATTCATCTTTAAATTTGTTCTTTGTTTCTGTGTGTGTTTGTGGTTGACCGTCGTCCTTGAATGCTACTTTTCCTGTTCAATTTTTATATCTATATTTTCTATCATGACGTTAAATATATTCAAGGTGAACACGTGTTAAACGAGAAACTCTCCTTATACTATTCGTACGGCGCAAACTCGGTCAAAACAAACCGGAAGACGTTAAATACTGGTACCATGGCCTTCTTCAGGAGATGGATGCGACTTTACTCTTTTCATCGCCGAACTACAAAAAAATCCTCATCCGGAATCTTAAATCTAAGCGTAAGGGTTTGCTTTTAAAAATAGACAATGTCACAAAGATATTTCGGAAATCTAGATCAAAGAGTAAGAGTTTGCTTAGTTAAATAGACAATGTCACAACGATATTTCTGGAATCAAGTACAAAGTGTAAGGATTTGCTTAGTAAAATAGACAATGTCATAACGATATTTCCGGAATCAAAAACAAAGTGTAAGGATTTGCTTAGTAAAATAGACAATGTCACAACGATCTTTCCGGAATCTAGGACAAAGAGTAAGGGTTGCTTTGTAAAATAGACAATGTCACAACGATATATCCGGAAAGTAGGACAAAGAGTAAGAATTTGCTTTGTAACATAGACAATGTCACAACGATATTTCCGGAATCTAGAAGAAAAATTAAGGGGTTACTGAGTAAAATAAACAAGGTCAGGATGATATTTCTGGAATCTAAAACAGACAGTAAGTATTTGCTTTGTAAAAAGACAATTTCACAACGATATTTCCGGAATCTAGATGAAAGAGTAAGGATTTGCTTCGTAAAACAGACGCTGTCACGATGGTATTTCCGGGTTGCTTTGTAAAACAGACAATGTCACAACGATATTTCCGGAAACTAGAAGAAAGAGTAAGGGCTTGCCTTGTAAAATATACAATGCCACGATGGTATTTCCGGAATCTAGAACGAAAATTAAGGGGTTGCTTTGTAAATTGGACAATGTCACAACGATATTTCCAGATTCTAGAACAAAGAGTAAGCATTCGCTTTGTGAAATAGAAAATGTCACAACCATATTTTCGGAATCTAGAAGAAAGAGTAAGTGCTTGCTTTGTGACATAGAAAATGTCACAACCATATTTTCGGAATCTAGAAGAAAGAGTAAGGGCTTGCCTTGTAAAATAGACAATGTCACAATGGTATTTCCGGAATCTAGAAGAAAGAGTAAAGGCTTGCCTTGTAAATTAGACAATGTCATAACGATATTTCCAGATTTTAGAACAAAGAGTTAGCATTCGCTTTGTAAAATAGAAAATGTCACAACCATATTTTCGGACTCTAGAAGAAAGAGTAAGGGCTCGCTTTGTAAAATATACAATGTCACAACCATATTTTCGAAATCTAGAAGAAAGAGTAAGGGATTGCTTAATAAAATAAACTACAGCACGATGATATTTCTGGAATCTAAATCAAAGAGTAAGTAAGACAATGTTTAGTTTAATATTATTTCATTGTAGACATGTAACATGCATTTTATAAAGTAAGATTTCAAATAAGGGTAACTATTTAATAGTCCTATAGCAGTTTCAGAAAAGAGGCATAGAACATGAAAAACGTAGCCTATCAATTCAATTAGTTAGATGCCTTTGACATTTTTTGAGACCTGTTGTAGTAACGAATTGTGGTAGCACTAAATAGTTATTCAAGATGGAGTCCAAGATGACCGCTAAAATGTGATATAGTCATAATAATTGTTTTGTTGCATAAATTCAGTACCAATAAAGGTATTATTATATACGTTTACAGGTACGTGTATCTTAGATAGACAATTTATCTGACAACAATTTTAGTAAAGTATGGCGAAGTTCAAGGTCACAGTCAAGGGTCAAAGGTCAAATCTGAGCTTTTTTAGGGTCTCCTTGTCTTCTTAGTTTATTTTAAAACATACAAACAGAGATATGTCGGAGGTTTGATACTTGATCATGTTAGAGTAACATACGAGGAATATTTCAAACTCTGTTGTAATCAGTAATTGTGGTAGCACTAAACAACAGTTATTCAAGATGGCAGCCAAAATGGGATATAGTCATAATATAATTGCTTTGTTGCATAACATGTGTACCTATAAAGATATTATAATATAAATTCACAGGTTTGTGTATGTTACGTATACAATGTTTTTTCACCAATATTTTATAATAAATGGTAACAGTCAAGGGTCAAAGGTCAAATTTTAGCATTTTTAGTGTCTTTATTTTCTCTTGGTATATTTCAAACATGCAAACAGAGAACTGTAGAAGGTCTGACAGTTGATCATGTTAGACTAACATCCCAGCAATGTCTAGCACTGTTGCCGTCATACAAAGCTTTCAAATGTAAATGTGTAAATATTAAAGGATCTGTTTTTGATGAAGATGTCTCAGAGGTGGAATCAGATTAAGATATTTAAGTACATATATATAAATGTTGAACAGAAATGTTGCATTCTAGGACCTGTATGTGATATATATTGCTATGATTAAAGGTATGAACTAAAGTACAGTCAGCAGTAATAGAAGACAAATGTTTTATTAATGATGTATAGTATTACCTTTAGGTGTCTCTGTCCTTAAGTAACACTTATTTCACTATTAGCTCTACTTAAAGATAATTATGTATGATATGTTTGTAATTGTTATTTCCAACATCCAACTGAACGTATACACACACACAATAAAACAGCAATGTAATAGAAATAGCGGATTTTAAGTGAGATTTAAGATATATTTCATACATGTAGGATTTAGTTTATAACTTTGCTATGAGTTTAAGGTAGTACCTGAGTAGTCCTTACAATTCCTATTTAACTTTGACGAGGGCACATATTTGAACTTTAACCCTTGACTGTAACCGTGAACTTTGCCATATATTATTACATGTTGAATTGGATGAGTTATCTAAGATATACATACTTATACATTTTCAAAATGATATCTTTATTGGTACAAATGTTATGCAACAAAGCAATTATAATGGCTGTATATTACATTTTGGTGGCCATCATGGGCGCCATCTTTAATAACTTTATCATATGTCCGGCATTGACAATTTTGCCTGGCACTGGCAAAGGGTCTGTCGCTCTACATGCTGATTCATGACGTCAGTTAATCAACTCTTGAGCAGACTCTTTGGACATCTACAGCGGTTTTAAATCACTGCCTTCTATGTTCCAAACATCCGTATTGTGTACTGCCTGTGATAAACTTTCCAGACTAGTGACTGAAAATTAGCCCTTTTTATCCATAGGAAAAACAGCCAGTATGTAATGTTTACAATATTCCCAACGCCCTTTGAGACATATAAAGCGGAAACAACTTTTCACAGGCGATTGCACATTCCGAATATAATACCTTATCTTCTCCTAGTGCAATCAAATATTGCTGATAGGTTTCGGACATATCTAACAGATTTAGATATTTTACCTTGACATTTCCAGATAATGCATTACTATCACCGTTGTTATTGCTTGGAAACGGGAAGTATAGAGCATAGCGACTGTATATCCCTCCTATATAGGTCCCAGTTTGTATTTTTTTTCTGTTCGAAACCATAGTTAATTAAAAGTTAGACAGTTATCTGTGTATACATTTAGTACGGCAACATCGGTATCTCATGCATTATAACCACTCTTAACAGATGTTTCGGAGGCAAGCTGAACATTAAATAGCATGCGTTTATCTGCCTCCTTGTGGTGAGACCTGAGATCCTTCAGTGGTTGTATTTGCGCTTGACAAATCATTTGCGTGCTATCCCTGAAATTCGAAAGCGTGAATGAGAACTTTACCACGATTCAATATTTCTGGCTCAACGTTGCACCATCTTTCACATAGTCATGTTTCTAAGTTAGCCTGTTTGACAGAATTACTGATGTACTTGTGTCACTGCTTCGAAAGAGGGGTGCTAACTCGTTTAGAGAGAGTTAATATAGAGCTTCTAAATTTGGACAGTCATAGCAAATAAATACTGGAAAATATTTACCATGTCCCTTAAACAAGACGGTTGCGATATATCCGATATAGTTTTCGACAAATATGATAGAGTTAAGTCGATTAAAGTGGGACGAGGACAACATGTTCGTCAAATGTATTGGAAGAAATAATTGCAGCTGATAAAACACATATTCCGTAGTGGCACAAGTACAATAGTAACTATGCCAATAAAGCCAACTTGGCCTTTGTTGCCACTGACCGTACCAAGGCGGTAGCCCTATTGTCAACCCTTTTGTGTTTGTGATGTCGTTTGCATTTTTTATTACTTTTGCCTTCTCTTTTGTCTGTTTGCCTGTTTGTTTTTGTGTTTTGTGGTTGACTGTCGTCCTTGAATGCTGCTTTCCCTGTCCGATATTTGTATCTTTTTTTAAACATCATTGCTATGTGAAAAACGGTACCATGATGCATCTGATATATTGCGACATGGTGAAGTTGTCATTCGTGCTAGTGAATTCATGGATAACATGAGCACTGTATGCATTTGTCAGGCACAAATACAACCGAAGACGCATGATTTTAATGATGATCAACATGGCTCCCAGGATATTATAAGAGTAGTTATACATTCACCTTATACCGATGTTGCTGCACTAATAGGCGAATACGCATTTAACTCTCTAACTTGTGATGAACAGAAAAAAAGACAAACTGCAACATATACCAACACACACTGTCCTAGAAAAATCTATGATAGTATAGGTAGTTCAGTGGATAATAGGCCTTCAGCTCTAGAGCTACATATCTTATTATTCTTTTTATTCTTCATCTCAGATTGCTGTCCCAATATAACCTCATACGATATCTTGACGTAAAACTCCATTTCATTTCATGCACGTTCAGGTGTTCACGCAATAACAGGTAACAGGTTGTGATAGTACTAGACTAAGTGCAGTATCTGGAAAAGGCAAGAAAAGTATGCGCTAGATATATTAAAGAACTGTAAGTCTGAAAAAGTAGTACTTCATTGTACTTAAAGATGAGGTATTATATTTGGAAAATACAATATCCATTGACAAGTTTGTTTACGCTTTATATGTCTCTAAAATATTAGGGATCCTGCAGACGATATAATGTATTGGCGGTTTTGTCAAAGGAATCACCTACATGAAACAGCCTTAAACATATCAAAAGGGCTAATTTTATGTCATTAGTATGGAAACGTGCATTGCAGACAGTACAAATCGTCATCGTCAAATGTTTTTTCAACTCAGCCATTCACTTTAGCCTTTTCTTCATATTACCGAACTGGGTTGTATTTGTCATCACATTGTAAATGTACATATAGCATAAAGAGTCGTGCTTATATATGTATAGATTAAACAGCAGAACGTCTGTAATATTATTCCATGTATTTGACCCCTGACTGTGTTTCCAAATTGAGACTAGGACATGAACATGTATCATGTAATACATGTTTTGATCTATACAAATATTCGTCAAGCTCTAAATAATATATTTTTATATGGCATTTGAGCCTTCAATGTGAGCTTGCGTTTTAGCATAGGACAGGTATGTGGTATATTACTGTCTGTATATCGTACTTTAGTGGCCATCTTGGACGCCATATTGAATAACTGATTATGGCTACCTCAGTATATGACTATAACGGGGCTAGAAATATTCCTGGGATATAACTTTAACATGATAAACTGTCAAAACTTCTACAGATGTATGTTTGCTTTAAAATAAATCACGAAAACACAGACACCAACAAAGATCAAATTTGACCTTTGACCCTTGAACTTTGCCATATATTACCATATACTGCGTGAGATAAATTGTCTACCTAAGATACACATACTTTTAAATGTATAAAATAATATCTTTAATGGTACAACTGTTATGCAACAAAACAATTATGATGACTGTATCACACTTTGGTGGCCATCTTGGACGCCATCGTGTGATACCATTTTAGTGCTACTACAATTCATGTCTACAACAGGGCTAGACATATTTTTGGGATGTTACTCTAACATAATCAAGTGGCAAACTTTCTACATATCTCTGTTTGTATGTTTTAAAATAAACCAAGTAGACACGAACACACTTAAAGAGCTCAAATTTAACCTTTGAGCATTGACTGTGACCTTGAACATTTATAGAAGAATATCTTTATTGGTACGAATGTTATGCAACAAAGCAATTATTATAACTGTATATCACATTTTGGCGGCCATCTAGGACGCCATCTTGAATAACCTTTTAGTGATGACAACAACAGGGGTAGACATATTCCTGGGGTGTTAATCTATCAGGATCAAGTGTTAAACATTCTACGGATGAGGTAGGCTACGTTGACATTTTTGCAAGGCAACTGCTCTCGGACTAGAAGATGTATGAACGTATCGTATTATATGCCATGCAAACGCTTTGGATTAAATGTTTCAATGTACGCAAACACAGTGATTCGGTCTTCATTTGCAATTGTAATACACTAGTGTATTACGAGAAATAAGTAATGACTTTATTACACTCCCAGAAGCCATGTTATATGATAAACATACATAATTTAAATTATGACATGCACTACTTAACCACTACATATTCGTCATTATTTCGGTCTACATAATAACTACTGTAAATACGCAACTTGAAAACCTTCATGAGAATTGATCATGTGTTTATTAAAATAATTAAATGAAAGCAATTTTAAGTTTATGTCTCTAGCCACCCACAACTAGGTAGGTATACAGGTCGACATGCTACTTTTAATGTCATAATTCCATGTCCAATTACGTATGGTCCCAGTATCTAACAAAAGTCTATGCCCGAAGAAATAATTATATATATACACGTTAAATGCAAACAATATATACACGTTAAATGCAAACAATATTGCATTCTCGGATTGATTGTTCATTAACGGCAGTGACACGTGCTTGCTACCGTTCACGCCCTCTAGCCCCGGGTCGAGCAGAACTCAATATTAATCATATCAATAGTACAGAAAGTTAAGCTGTCCCAAAGATGCTATGCATATGGCGGTGACCATGGAGCCTTCAATGCGGTATTTTGACACCATTCCATGGCGACATATTGGAGACATACATCAAATGTTACCGTCCTCTCCGGACATCACATATTCCGTCCGGACATTGAAGAATCAAAGATAAAAGCATAGGGACGAACTGTAAATCGGTCAATCACATGCGGTTTAATAAAGAATATAAAGATTATATGAAAGTGATCATGCCCAATTATATATGTCACCATAGAAGTCAGGTTGTCCTTGTCGCAGAAGAGTTCTCAAATAACTTCTGAATTAAAAGCAGATAAGAGTTACGATAATAACATTTTGCAAAGTTGTTTCGAAATATATGGTAACAGTAGCGCTGATGGAGTAACTTTTTAGTTGTACAAATATTACGAATGTTAAAGTCCTCAACTCGATTACAAGCTCTAGAAAAACGATTAAGTTAAGAAACATATACCCCACAAATATTACGAATGTTAAAGTCCTCAACTCGATTACAAGCTCTAGAAAAACGAATAAGTTAAAAAAAACATATACCCCATAAGATGTCGCTTTGTGAAAATCTCCGTCTAAGGTACTGATAATTAACGATATCGAAATCTATCTTGTCATAAGTTTTGCTTATTATTTCACCATTTTTAATTGGGAGATGCGAATCAAAAAAAGAAGTGTCAGTATCAGAACTATTAGCTTTGTTAAGTTGAAATTCTTTCGAATATATTTAATTTACCATAATTAGAAAAGAAAAGGTTGTCAATGTTTAATACATCATCCAGTTTCATTTTCTTATACATTTGATATTTCTGCACATAATGCACGCATAATTGCCTAAATCGAATGCTTAGGTGCAAAAATGTGAAATGTGAACAGTGTTAAAATGTGAGACTTATCGTAAGATCTGTATTAAAACGAGACCCAGCTGATGCACTAGCTATGCCTTATAATTAAATGAGAAATGCAAATTTGGCATTAGTTTCCCGGTTATCTCCTAATTCAAGATCAGTGAGCTATCGAGTGTGATTTGACTTGATAGTAGCTTGTTTTGTAATCGATGAAAAAAGGTTTTGCGGATTTATTTAACAATGGCCAGTACGTGTGACTGTGGAAAAGCGACAAAATATCAAAAATGTTATATTTTATGTTATATAATAAAACAACTATGTAATGCCTTAGGAGTCAATGGATTAGAACTATTTATCCTCAGGAGTAACTACTGACCCTTGAACGATACTATTGCACTCGTCGTGTCGCCTCGTGCAATGCTACTCTTCTCGGGTCAGTAGTAACTCCTGAGGATAAATAGTTCTAACCATTGACTTCTAACGAATTAAATAGTTGTATACTAATGAGAACAACATATCTCTACATACGTCGGGATAAATTCACTGACGTCATAGGCAGGATGCAGTAAGGATCAATGAGGTGTTTTTTTTCCTTGTGTATGCATACAACAATATTTGTTTCTACAAATTGCATTACTTTGATAAATTGTTTTTATATAATAAAAAAGTAATATTGTTTATTTGAAACCAGTTAACATAATTATGTTAATACAAATCCTGAATCAGCGATCAAAACAATATTTTTTGGTAACCATTATATACAAACATGTGTCTTTAATTCGGGCTTTGATAATCTGAAGATGTGTTTGTCAGTAAAAATGTGTTTGCTCTAGTTCCCTTTTTAAAATATACATTTATAATTATAATACATCAGTCGAAATATAGGTATGAACACTTTCCCCATATACATCATGGATCATGGTTAAAGTGGGCGAGTACTTAGTTCTGAGGAATGAACGAAAACAAAACATAGTTTTTAAAACGTCTTATCATTTCAAAGAAAATACAGACCGACTAAGACACCATCATTAATCATGACTTTTGGAACTACGTGTTATATCTAATAATTGCACATCATTATAGCTATAAAATAGTTTACCAGTATTTCTTAATTTCTTAAAATATCCTTTTGTTTAGTAAAGAAAGTTTACCTATTTACTAAGCAAACCCTTATTCTTTGATCTAGATTCCGAAAATATCATTGTGACATTTTTTAAGTCACTAAGTACCCCTCTGTGTATTGGCTTGCAGCAGGCACTGAAATATGTTATTCATTTTATGCCAAAGGTTATTAGGAAATCATATAAATATTCTTTATAATGATATTTCAAAGATGTCAGATTAGAGATATGAGAGTCCAATTTGAGTTATACTTAAAAATGTTTATTCCACAATTTAATTATACCCCCGCCATTCGACGAACGGTGGAAAGGCATATAGGGTTACCACTGTCCGTCCATCTGTGCATTCGTGCATCAGTGTCGAAATTATTGTCCGAACTCTAACTTACATATTTCTTTATCCAGTCTTCTCCAAACTTGTTCAAATTTTATATGGGCACAATGTCTGTGCCTAGTTCGATAATCGGCCAGTCGCCTCAGTAATTCCAGAGTTATGCCCATTGGAATAGTAAATATTCACGAAAGTAATGTTGTCAGATTCTAATTGTTATCCAGTCTACTATAAACTTGGTCAAATTGTATATTGGTGCAATGTCTCGGCCAAATGTGATGATTGGTCCAATGGACACTGTCATTGCATAATTATGCCCTTTGAATAGTAAAACATCACGAAATGAATGTTGTCCTAGATATCCTGATTAATATGAGAATCAATAGTGGGGACATCCGTGTCCTATGGACACATTGTTTTATATAAATGTGCCGATACATATCTGTAAAAACGACATGTTATGATAATACGAATACGAAAGATGCAATCAAATTGGTTATACTGCAATGGAGCTGAATTGGTCTAAAACTTAACTATACAACTATCTGAATATATACATAGAATTGTAAACAGTAGGCTTGCTTTTTCTATATTTTTCAATTCACGACCATAGATATAAAGAAAACGGTTGTGTCCCAAATAGTTCCTCTGATTGAAGGTCAGTTGGTGGTCAAGGTGAGATATATATAATTTCTTATTACTGGTTAAAATATATAACGCATTTATTTCAATATACAAATACAGCATTATGGTTGCGATTTTTGCGTTTGACTTTGGAGAACCCTTTTGTCAACCCTTTTCCCGTTTGTGGTTTCGCATGCTTTGCTTGTATTTATCCTTCTAATGTTTGTTTGCGTGGTTTTAGCTGACGATGAGGCTACTCAACAAATATTTGTTGTTTCATAACGTTAGAACGGGGCAAAGAATAGGGCCACTGCAGATCCCTTTGGAGGGGTAGGCAGAGGGGTAGAATCCCCCCAAATTCATGTTCATTTTATCATATTTTGTTCATGCTCATTAAATGTCTTCATCATGATCCCTGCGTTCTTTCAGGTGCCATCTCGCCCACATCAAACGAGCAATGGCAGAAAAACAATAAACGTGGCTCCAGCGTAAATGGAGTTTCTACGATAGAATTTGCAGCAACTCTGCAGTTCAGGGTGAGAAGGTTCTAGGCCCATTTTCCAAATTTTATCATGGAGGATGAGCCTGGCATGTTCATGCTTGCTAGGCGCCATATAACCTTTCATGTATTGGTGCGCCTTACAACCCTATTCAATTCAATTCATAACGTTAGACCCACCCATTATTTGTGTATAATTTTTTTTTACATGACTGAAATATCCATAATATCAATTAACAAACCACACCAAACTGTAATGCGTTCGCACCGCGCCTTTGCCTGGGGTTCTGGCAAGGCGCATTGTACAAGTATGCGATATTAAAACTCCACAGAAGCATGACACGTGTCATAATAATTCTGAAATTACCAATATGAATGTGAAGTATATAACACCACAAATATAAAAGGGTTGGTCATAGAGGTATCCCATTGGAACGGTCAGTGGCATACAGTCCGCTGGGGTTTAAACAGAGGATCTTACATGAGTACTCATCCATTATTGAATTTATTAAACGAGTTGGCAAAATGATATAATGCGAGGCTCTATGTTAGATTATATTAATCACATAACTCACATGTCGACTTTTATTGCATTTTGCTTGTCTCCTTCACACGCGAAACTGACATAAACCATGGGAATTGGATCATAGTCATTATCGATTCTTTTGACAGCGCATAGTAGACTTATTTGCATACTTATATAACTAGTGGTATATCAAAAATATAGAATGGTGTTATTCCACTCCATAAGTTATGTGATAAAACAGGCTATAGGGTGCACCATACCTCATTCTTACCCTACTGTCATCAATCTACATTTTCAGACTACAATGGAACTTTATTCTGAAATCCCTTGGAAGACAAAATTACACAATTCACTCCTATCGTTAAGACGTCTTTAAATGAACATGAACTTTAAAAAAATGTTAATTATCGTCCAGATTCATTTCGGTGTCTGGATAATCAATATCGTAAGACTGCAATGAAATCGAATGGAATTAAATACCGATAAGGGAGATCCTTTGGAGGCAACAAACACAACCAAGAGAATAAGGTAGACGACGGGTCTCACGCTCCTAACATCGGCTTAAGTGGTATTCTACTTCAAAGCCACATATAATGAGCTCATTGATTCCAAAGGACCAGCAAAAAGAACACTACTGATTCGTAGCACGGGGAGACATTCTACAGACGCGACACTGCACTAAATAAAAAACTAAATTACATAATGCACACTCCTTTTCGTAAGACGTCTTTAATAAACCTTAACTTCAATAGCATCACGTTTTAGTATGCTATTTATCATCCAGATTTATTTCCACATTTACGATGACAAGTGTCAATCTTGCACGGAGTTGGAGAACATTTGCCAAATTGATTGATGCCTTAGATTTTTAAAGATGTACTTTTGTTTAGATTTCAGTTTTGTTTGTTTTCTTTTCCCAAATGTTTAAAGTCAATAATTCTTTTTGGCTGCGATACGCAAATACTATTATTAATAACTTCTGACTTTATTACGTACAAGGACGGTTTGAAACAAGAACCGATATTTCGACCACCAATAATGAATCCGCCGAAAGCTACAAACACAAGCAAGAAAGAACAGAGCTGTCTCGGTTTTTCTTTTAGTCTGTTCATTAGAGATAGTATAAGGTGCAACTCCTCTCACGCCCACTAGCTTAAAACTGGCGTTCTTCTTCGAAGTCAGCTATATAAGGTCCGATAATCCCAGAGGACTAGTAAGATTCATAACACTGTGGGATGTTTTACAGCCGCTACACTGCACTAAACGAACGCTAGTGCGAATGCTCAATAAATAAATACTACAAATACACTGGAAGCAACAAAAACGAGAGACAAGTAGCAGAATCGATTTTATTGAGTCTTTTCATGATAGGTAATGTAAGAAGTAACAACTCTCAGACGCCTAGCATCGGCTTGAAACCGGTATTCTACTTCTACGTCACATGTATTGGGCTTGATAATCCAACGCCCCCGCCACAAAAAACAACAACAACAAACCCAGAAACGATAACAATACAAATTCGTATTACACAGTTCTAAACAAATTTCTAATGTGTAGCGTTTGATTTACTTTGGAACAGTCAGTGAAAAAAGGTCACTGGGTTTTAACGCAGGTTCAAGGGTGCACCAAACCTTACGCATACAATATCGTCACCCCAATAGGGACAGGGGCAGTGTAAAAAAAGAAATCCCCGTCATGCTATGTATTTTAAGATACCACACGATCTTTAATAATAACACTCAACAAAGCTCTCAAAACAAATATAACAAAAAATGTCACTGTAAGTGACAAATGTCCACGAAATGACCTTGACGTTGGAGTCACGGATCTGGATTTTGTGCGCGACACGTCGTCCGGTTGTGGTGAGCACTTGTGCCAAGTTATTTGAAAATCTTTCCATGAATGTCAAAGTTATTAACCGGACACGAAAGCAGTTAATTTTGACCTTTGTCCTCTATGTGTGACATTGACCTAGGAGCTACGGATCTGGATTTTGTGCGCGACACGTCGTCTTGTTGTTGTTGTGAGCAATTGTGAAAATCCATCCATCATTATCACGATTGTACGGAAGAACGAACGAACGGATGGACTGACAAACAGAGGAACGGACTGACGGACGGTGCGACTACTATATGCCACCCTTCGGGGGCATAAACATAATCAGAAATACAGAGATAACTGCGATATTGACATGTAACAAACAAATACTTTAAATAATTTCCATTTAATTTAAAACCGAAACAACTGCTCAATCTAAATGTTTTAAAGTTACACATTTAAATATATTTAAATAAATATTTGCCTATGCAATATGCATGGGAGGAATATTTAATATCATAAATGAAACAGTGCGTATGGAAAATCTAATAAATGTCAAATCTGCATCAAAATAAACTGTGCATGTGACGTAAGCTAGACTGCAATGTAACCGTGCAGACATTTATTTGTTTTTAAGGAACATTTTGTCTGGTTCAGCCATCATATGTTTTAATAATACGCAAACTGTATTGATAATACATAAAACAATTCATAAAAACAACACATGACGGGTTGTGTGTCTTCACAGATTACTAAAAAATAGCGATGTTTACATACAAGTGCTGTCATATTAAAGTATTTAATAGTTTCTATTAAAATCGCGTAGATTTAGGTAAAGCCTCCTTAAACAAGTGCAGCGGCATTTTTCATAGACTAATGTTTAACATATAGTACATTTAATGCTTCGTATTGTACGACAGTGACACCATATTTGATGAAAGTACAGTGAACAATTCACTTAGCGGTAAAGTATTAATAACTTTCCGGTTCTTTTGATTTTAAACGTTAGTGTCAGAATAATGTGTCGTTGACAAAACGTTCGTCTTCGCAGTAGGTAGGTTCTGCATTTATATATATTTATATACTTCCTGAACATATATAGTTTGTATAGTTATGCATTTATATGTAGTAAAGTATTGTTGTCTGCACGTCTGCACGTCACTTTGAATCGCATAGCGTGAGAAACTCGGTTTATATATAAACCCGAGAATTCCAATAAGGGATTGTTAGTATTTTTCTCTGTCTCTTTGTCTGGAAACCTAAGGAGCTTAATTGCGTCGGGCGGATGGCTATTTGCTCAGTAAGATTCTATCAGCATATAGGTTTATGTTGGTCTTCATAGCAGGTTTAATACAGGGAGAATGAGAGTGTTCACAGAGTGTTATTCCTTGTTTGAAAGCAGAAGGGTTGAGCTACAAGACAGAGTAATGCGGAGTTCGTAGATATGTATGCTTAGTATATCGTAGGTCTATATGTAGAGGAATTTTGATTTTTACAGTGGAAGATGCAACTTTATTTCATCGAGTGAGCTCACAAAACAGTATTCTCACGAGTGGCTACCACTCGTGAGAATATTGTTTTGGGAGCTCATGAGATGATATAAAGTTGCATCTTACACTGAATAAATAAATTTTCTTTTTATTTTATGCTTTCATCAGTGTTTTTGTGTCTATTTCACATTTGTATTCCCCACTGGTAGCCCCAATTTATAACCCCTTCACTACAAATCAGTGGTTCTGAAATTGTTTATTTCAGTAAATATATTTCCGTGAAATAAACACCAACGTTTAAATGCAAAAAACTATGAAATATATAGTTATCAGGGCAAACATACAACTATCAGTAAACTGAGGTAAGTATAACAACTTTTTGAAGGGAGATAATCACTATAGAAAAAGTAGTTCCAAAAACAGCTTAATTTATTTATGGTAATTTCACTGTTTGAAAACAGTGGATTACCACTTTTATTTTACTGAGAAAATTAGATACATCACTGGAAAACATAAACAAATGGGAATATTTCAGTTTGCTTAGGTTTTCTGGGCCTAGATATTGGGATTGTTATGTTTATTAAGTCTTCTGGGATTATATATAAGGATAATTATGTTTAATATTTCTGCTAGGCACAGATAGGGGATATTTGAGTTTGTTTAGGACTGCTGGGCCTAGATTTGGGATTATTTCTGTTTACTATTTCTGATGGGCCTAGATATGGGGATATGTATGTGAATTAGGTCAGCTGGTACTAGATATGGGGATATTTATGTTTAGTATTTCTGCCGGGCCTATATAATGGGATATTTATGTTTAATATTTCTGCTTGGCCTAATTATGGTGATATTTATTTTTAGTATGTTCTCTAGATATGGGACTATTTGAGTTGCTTTAGATATTATAATAGTTGTGTTTAGTAAGTCTTCCTGGATTATATATAGGGATAATGTTCTGCTAGGCCTAATTATGGGGATATTTTATGTTTAGTATGTTTGGTTAGTGATAATTGTGTTTTGTGTGTTTGGTGAGTCTTAATATGGGGATATTTGAGTTTGTTTACAACTGTTGGTCCTAGATATGATAATAGTTCTGGGGATATGTATGTGTATAACGTCAGCTGGTATTATTACCTGATCTCCTATATACATGCTATATCGTCATTTCTTGCTAATTCACTAAGGAAAATACTGTTCCCGGTGAAAACGAACTGTTACCGGGCTTTAGTTTCGACTGTTTCCCTCACGTGCTGAAATTTCGTTTGCGTGACGTCATGTTGCTTTTTTCACCATAGGTTCCCATTATAAAACAAATTTTCATTTTCACTGTTTCGTACAGTAACATTAATCAGGTAATAAAACAGTTATCACGTGTGTGTTTGGGGAACAGTCAAAACTGTTTTCCCTTGGTGTCGGGAGATGTCAGTGTGAACTGTTTCACACTGCCATCCCCTCCACCTCGGGAAAACAGTTTTGACTGTTCCCCAAACACACATGTGATAACTGTATACTATATATGGGCTATGCATGTATATTATGTCTGCTGGCCCTAGATACGGAGTCATGTATATTTAGTATGTCTATTGCACCTATATATGGAGATATTTATTTCTATTATGTCTACTGGGTCTGGATACGGGAATAATTATGTTTATTATGTCTGCTTGGCCTAGATGTGGGGATATCTATGTTTACTATGACTGCTGGGTCTATATATGGGGATATTTATCTGTATTATGTTTGCTAGGCCTAGATATGGAGATATTTATGTATATTATGCCTGCTGTGCCATTATACGGTGTTATTCATGTTTAGTATGTCTGTTGTGCCAATATACGGTGTTATTTATATTTAGTATGTCTGATGTGCCAATATACGGTGTTATTTATATTTAGTATGTCTGATGTGCCAATATAAGGTGTTATTTATGTTTATTATGTCTACTGGGTCAGGATATGGGTAAAGTTATGTTTATTATGTCTGCTTGGCCTCTGTATGGAAATGTATATATCTTGTCGAATTGAATGTGATTCTTTAGATAAGTTTATGTTTGTATTAAATAGACCACATGAAACCAGGTCAGAATAGGTACAGCTCAGAGTTTTGATGCTGATAATTGAACCGTTGCAGGTTGATACAAATTGTTTAAAGTGGTTGAACATACGTTCGAGACCTGATATTTAGCTAAGTGATAAATCAGGCTAGTGTCCAGCCCAACCCAGGAGGCTGAGACATTAATATTTACATAATGTTGGGACTACAATACAGGATAGCTCATTGCCGTGTTCAGCTAGACGTATGCTGCTGAAACACTTAGCTTTTAAGTGTTAGAGTTTGCAAGGACCCGTTTTAAAACACAAGAGAGTACGTAGGAATTAATAAGTACTTCCATTTAGTGCAAAAAGTTAATTTAGAACACCAACTCCCGACAATTGGGGGCTCATCCGGGATACCTTTTCATGCGATTTGAAGCTGAAATATACAGTGTCGAGCTAGTATTGCTGAACACATTGTGGGTGATCCCATGTTTTAATGTTATATACAAGGACCCGTTTTAAAACACAGGAGAGTTGTAGGAATTAATAAGTACTTTCAATTAGTGAAAACGGTTAATTTAGAACTCCAACTCCTGACAGTTAATGGGAACGTTAATAAAAACTACGCACTAAATCATTCAACTCGTATTTTATCAATTACATATTTTATTGAAGCAGATATTATTTACATATTTAGTTACAATTTATTACAATAATGATAGTCACCTAATTCGCGCTTCACAGACATTGTCTAAAATGATATCGACGGCAAGAAACAAATGATCATCTTGTGATGAAACATAGATCTTGTCCATTATTTACTGACATTAGCTGACCAATTGGCCATTAGTTGGAAACATAACGCTTTATTTATCATTTAATGAACTTATGGATGCATCATTAGCCATCGGATGTGATTGTGATGTGTTAACTGACTGCTGAGTAATCGACGCCTAGTCTATTTACAATAGTGAAGGAAGAAACTGGACAATAATAACCTACGAAGCGTTACTTGCACTATCAATCAATCACATTTTGACATATATTGTTTTGCTGTTGGTTTTCATAGGGTCATAAGGTCACAATTTAAGATGGAAATGAATCGTTATCTATATTAACGAGTATACCTCGGAGTCAGGGCATTACAAGTGAATGTTCTGAAGCTAAGCCTCAACGTTTAAGGAATGAGCTTACACAATAATATTCCTCAATGTTTCCCTAACCCAAATCCAACTGTCAACAATAAGCGACAAAAGAAACCCAGTTTAATACTGACCCCAACATTAACCTTACGGACTATAAACGACACAGCACAGTCGGTTTAATTTTAACCCTAACCCTTTCCCAGTATATACCGAGAATACAACGAAAAACATAGTGACATATAGTTGTAACAATCGAATAGCACGATGTAATAATATTAGTTATTATTGTATACTTTCATATTATCCCGTTTAGTGTGCATTGAGCTAAGTGTGCAATCTTCTACGATATTGCACACATTGATATTGCACCGGAACTTTTGCTCGTGCTTGCTTAGAGCGCGAAATAAAAATAAGGAACTACTTTCAAATAAAAATAACAGAATCCTTCCTATAGTGTCAACAAAAAAATACGTGTTTTTTCAACATTTTATGGCAGAAATTGATAAAATAATTGAAATGGTCACTCACCCACTGTTTTTAACGTTATCGAATGGTAAACAAACTTTAGAAAATCGCTTGATGTTTTTAATGACATCATCCGAGGTCGACGTCGTTTTCGCGCAAAATAATCATCCACACAAAATGAATCTGAATGACAAGATAAGAATTCCATCAAAAGCTATAGAAATAACACAAATACAATGAAAAGTAATAGTCATACAATTAGCATTGATCGAAAACAATATGAAAGTATACAATAAAAAGGCTATTGAATTTGTATGGCTAAATATTACTTGGAACTCTTTGATTTGGCGCAGGACGACTCGCAAGCTCGTCGTCCTTTGCCAAAACAACTCATTCCAGTAATATTAAACCATACAAATTCAATAACCTATAGCATTGGTACGCATCTTTGGGCGTTACAAATTGATATTGCATGACACTTGCGATATCTTAGCGAGTTTCAGACAGCCCTAGACCAGTCGTAAAGTTACGACTAGGAGTTACGATATCGTAGACAAAAATATCGTACGATTTTATTCATAATACGCGTAAATACGTACGATCATCGTACGACAAACTGGCCCCAGCGCTTGGACAACGATTCGGCCAGCATTAATGCAGCATATCAATGGAGGGGTATTAACTGACATGGAGTTTACTACAGAATATCAGTTACATGGTGATACGTATATTGGTTTTTCCCCACTACCATCGATTACAAACAAAGCCATATGGCAGTGAGGCAGTGACGAATTTGGAGAATCTGGAGTCATTCTTAACTCAACTGCAAATCGAAATATTTTTGTTTTATTTGGCTGAAGCCACCGTGCGCTCCGGGCTGAAGCCACCGTGCGCTCCGAACATTCTTAATTGAGTTGACTTATCAACTTACAAAACCGAGACTGCAATAATTCGTATTTATCGTGTTCGGCCGTTTTCAAAGGTCCCTAAATGCATGAAAATAATTACAACAATAAATAAGACCTAAGTATGGGACACAACAAACATAACATGGTTGACAAAATGGAAGCCCCTCATTAGAACGGTCAGTGGCAAAACGGTCACTTGGAGTTCAATCTAGCTAGATTTTATGGTGCACTATACTTTACTCTTGAACTAGTGTCATCCCAGTTGACACGTTCATAATTAATATCGAAACAAAAAGCTAAAGAAACTATAAACGGGCAAAATCGTCTTTCGTTGGATTAAAACAAGTGGCAGTTTTTTATCTATTGAATTGATATATGCTTGGTAGGTGAATTATAGACAATGCTGGCTTGTCAGAATCACACCAAACAATGAATCGCTGCATGCAATAACGCGATCTGTCTTTGTATTTCTTTTACAATTCTATACTAATTTTACATTCGAGCACTTCATGTCTGACAACAATATATAATTCCCGGACACTCTCCGACAGAAAGCCAAATAAAAACTGAACAGTAGGGGCGCCGCTGATTAATATCTCGTGCCTGGACCGCATAACTCAAACATAAATAATTGGGTTTGGAGGCAACGTACTTCCCATTTTGCAAGCACGTGCAGATGCGCGGAGTACAGTACTCTTTTAAAAAAAACTAGTATAAAGCTGCGACTAGATGACAGAGAAAACAAATCATATCAGAAGTAAATTATTATGTCGGAGATTCATCAAAACAATCGTGTTGACAGGTTTTATAGAGATATCATAGTCGGAAACCGCGGTACAAATGCGAAGATCGGAAAAATACTTCGAACTTGCCAATGTTTCAAAACGGTCAAAAAATTGTATTTCTTCATTATTGTTGAAATTGTCAGGAGTCGAAGATCATTACCTGTGCTACCTTTTCTGAAATTTTCTTATTTTTTTCATGAATATAGCCTACATTTTTCGTGACCGTTTTGAAAGTTGGTATCTGCATGCCACTTTTTCAGAGGCTGTTCAAAATGGCGGCGACACAAAAAAACAACCAGCCTAGGGCCAATCAGCCGCACGCCATAATACCCACTTCTCCCTGGACAAATTAAAATATCATAATGGTTCACACTGTTACTGAAACTAATTTGTAAATTGAATTGAACGGTTGTATCCAAAGAATGTGTTAAAAATAGCTCACACACGGTGTGTAGTCAAAGGTCAAATTATGCGGATGCATACACACATAGATAGATCGACGGATTATTTGTACAGGAATGGAATTAAATCGTTGGGCCTTTATCGAAACAATGTTAGTCATATATAATTCCAAGATTTACGTGATTGACTTGAGTGAGTGCGTAATTTACAAACTACAAAAAATAGATAGATCTATGTCTGAGAATTAAAAAAAAAAATGTGACGCAAACCAAGCAAATTGTCTGTAGCCTATGTATGGATTTGTACTGTTTTAATTACTGTAGGACAAGTATTTAACGTTGAACATATGAGATAGTGGTGGTTCATATAAAATAACTTAATTCAGATCATTTTTAGAACACATGAGTGATAAATGACTGATGCAAATGTAAGCCTTGAATATACTTTTTGTTCATGAATGCCAACTGTGACTGTGTCTGTGACTTACATTTTGAATAGTATCCATCTTCTGGAAAGCACCACATTCAATTCCAGTTGTGTATTAAGTAAAATATTATAGAAGGTGACATTGATAGAATTGAGAATGTTGAACATAGTTATTAATATTAAAAACATATGGAACAATTTGTTATTTTTTCAGGTCTGCTTAGAGGCAGTGTGCAGTGTTTACCACAGCCAGACTGTTTTCACCAAGACATGTTTCCCAGTCTCACAGTATAACTACATCAATAGCCTTGTATAAGCTAGTGTGCAGATAACCTCAGCTTAAAAAAATCAAAGAATATATCAATGTATATTTTTTGCAAAATATATGGCTGCACTTAGGTTTAGACTTTTTATAATAAAATAAAAATTAATGAATGGTGTTTTACAGCACATTGACATATAAATAGGTCATACTGTGCGCAGTACGGATGTAAAATGAAACAAACAAAATAAAAACGTCCTTGTATTACATCTAAATATTAAACTTAACCAGGACCATGACTTAACAAAATGTGCTGGCATGGCCCAGCGATAGCACGGTTTACAATTGCAATCCGGAGCTTCCGGGGTCAATTCACACATGCGCCACTGAGTTTCGTCTGTGTTGTCGGGCAATACACCGTCCCTCAGCCCTGTTTGTTCCCCAGCCTCGTTTGATGGATTGGGATTGAAACTAGGGACTCTATCCTCTTATCACGTTAAAGAACCATAGACATACATTCATTATTAAGTTTAAGGCAGGTTCATACGAGTCCTTCCTCTCTCTCTGGGGCTGCTCTAAATAAGGTGTACCGGTAATTTGTTGATTAGCCGAAAAACGATTATTTTATTCGTCGTACATGTAAAAAGGGTTCTTTAATCACTATTAATCTACATATTTCAATTCTACAACTTGTTAACTATTTAAGTTGAAACGAAATCTGGTTACGGTAAACAAAATATGTATCATTTTTTAATTTTCCTATGTGTCCTTACCCTCTCCCAAGGATGGCTCTAAATGACATATAATGTGTTGTTGAGCCAACTTAGACCAGAGTTTTTTGTGTTTTTTTTCAGTTCTTAGACCCGCCGACCCAATGTTTCGTAAAAACAATAAATAATTCAAGTCTTTTTTTAACACGAACAACTGGTAAGAAAAGTAACCGTATTTTGGTCCCGTATTTAAAACCACCAGTGATTGTGTTTAAAAATTAAAGTTAAATTAGAAGGTCATGTTATATAGTTTCTTTGTGGTCAATGTTCCCACCATGTTCTATTCAATTTATATTCTTATAAAAAAAGTTATATAGTCCCTTTTTATTCATCTATTTCAACTCACGAACGTGTTACCTATTTACGATGACACAAAAATATGTATGGTTAAACAGAAACGGTATTTTTATTTTCAGAAACCCTGATGTACTGAGACACTGGGAGTTAGCTGTAAATTGTTACTGAAGATATATAAAATGACCTGACAGGGAAAGTAGTCACAATATATGGGAGGATTTTATTGAAACAAGTGTCTAGTCACATATATAATAACTTTTTAAAACATTAACAACCGAATCAGAAATATTCAAACTAGTAGAATAACGCGATATTATACAAGATTTGTGTTTTTTTATGAATCATGAATCAGCAATACCTCATATGGACAGTATTAGCATCAACTTCAATAAAAATATGTATGGTAACCTTTGTGACTTAAAAAGACACATTTCACAACGCTATTTGGTCAGTGAAAAAGCATGGGAAGCTTGAATATTTACAGCCAGCACGCTTCATGGCTGACCAACTCAGGTATATAAATTGAGGCCCAGTCTTAGTTTTTTTATTTGTATAGCATTGCTATATCGAGGGTAAGAAAAGCTTACAACACTTTGTAATTTACTTTAATGAAAAAATATATGTTTATAATTTAGCTTTTGAATACAAAACTTATCTGGTATTTCTTAATTGTTTTTAGACCAAAAATCACAGCACAACACAATAAATATACAACATTCTTTAATGTGTTATTATGATAGATACTTTTATTGACTTAAACTATTACAGTTTTTCATCATTACAAATATATGATAATTATAATATACACACACGTGTACTGGTCACAAATGTATTTATTGGGTGGGCCTCATAATCTGAAGAAAAATTGAATATCACACGTTGCTCATGAAATTGTATGGCTAACAGTGATTTACAGTTACCTATAGAAATCCCCTCCCCACAAATACAATAGGCTCGGAATATGTCTTTAAGCCAATAAGGATATTTGGATCCACTAATTCCGAAATTCCCAGTACCACCAGTTCAGCACAATATCATATCAACATGCATATCTGACTGTCGACAGAGGTGGATCGATGGGCGACATTAACTGGACAGTTAATTGGAGTGGCTCCAAATAAAGGCAAATACGAAAATATAAATGTGTTTCTGTTAATCTGACCGACCATGCCCAATTTCTTTATTGGATTAAAATGATGCTTTCTGAATTGTATTGGATTATAAAGTTTATGGAATAACATATGATGGGAGGTGAATATTACTGGTTCTACCAAGAAAAGTGTGTGTCCTGCTTCCACCGAATTTTTTTAACAGTATTATAGAACCCCACATGTGTTGAAAATGACTTACACCATATAAACAATACAGACTGAGAGGTGCGCATACTAAAGGGACATGCAGCATATTTAATTTTAAACTCTAAAATGTTATAACATAATTTAAATATATGCAAGCACGTGTAAAGTGAAAATCATACTTGAATAATGAATCAAGGTGCTAATTTAATGCTTAATAAATACTTTAAAAATATCGTAAGTCCCTTTAAAAAATAAAAACAATTATTGTATGATGCAGTTTAATTTGTTATGTAATACCCTTTATATGTGGGATGAATGGATGTAAAATTTGAAATAAAATATTTTAAATCAAATAAATAATTCACTTTGATATCTGACTTGTTAACTATTTTTTACTTAGTCATAAAAGATAATATTTAAGACCTTGTGTACCTTAAATGTTTATTATTTTCCATTGAATGGTGAGCCGGCATATGCTGTTAGTCATTTGTGCGTATATATCCTTCCACAGTGTTTAACCAATTGTTTCGAAACTGTACATGATGTTTATCTATGATGTCAAGAGGTACATATCGATTTTGCATCAAAATCAAAATTATTTGTGAATATATATTCTTGCATTGTACAGTTTCTCACTGAATGTTTTCAGCGGGGTCATTCGTATCCCATGGACATATTGAGTTAAGGAGATGTTCGGTTGCCCTTTTTATATTTGTATACATTCTCATTTTCGCCTCTGACCGCTGCGGGTTCAAACCGCCGCGTGTTTGACGGGGTAGAATACAACCACTGCAAACACTCCGTCACATGCAGAGGGGTAGGACCCCCCATTCATATTCGTTTTGTCATTTTTTGTTCATGCTCATTAAAGGTCTTCATCATGACCCCTGATTTGTTTCAGGTGCCATCTCGCTCATATCACTAAGAGCAGTGGAAAAAAAACAATAAACGTGGCTACATAAATGGAGTGTCTACAATAGAATTTGCAGCAACTCTGCAGTTCAGATTGAGAAGGTCCTAGGCCCATTTTCCATATTTTATCTCGATGTACATGGAGGATGAGCCTGGCATGTTCATGCCTGTTATAAACCTTTCATGTGTTGGTGCGCCTTAAAACCGAATTCAATTCAATTCAATTCAATTTCCACTGGGAGCTCGACTTGTAGATGAGAAAGTGTCGATTCTTACGGTTTGCAGAAAGTATGCAGTATTGGTTCTACCCAGGAAAAATGGGGTGGTCTGCCGCTACCACCAAATAAATCGATTCAACTTTAAAAATATAAAAAATGACCTTCTTTTCTTTCCTTCGATACTGACAGAATCATTGAATAAATATTACATTAGTGTTTCTGTCTGATAGAACATTTATCTTAGGTTTCAACCGACAAATAGTCTATATTTAAACTAATACAAGTAAGATCCCCGCAAACCCTTTGAGGTGTGGGTGATATATTCCACGGTTGATTTATGATACTAGTATGGGACAGCTACATATTACAATGCTGAGTGCAGTCGCGTATGACAATTAGACACTGGACAATCTAGTAAAAAACGAAGCAATGAACATATTATCTGAATATGTTTAAAAATGTATGCTTGCAAGAGCTTCAAAACAGACCTTCATGATTTTAGTTGGGGCAGCGGGTGGAAAGGGGATGGGGTGCATCCTTTTAAATTTCAGCTCAGATGCCCGCCCCACTTCCCTCCACCCAACTCCCACCTTGAATAGTGGCAATTGTTACGTAAACTTTCCACATATGAGAGGGTGCCCAATATTACCCGCTCCATCGAATAAGCGCCTGTAGATATTGCGAGGACAGTCAAGTCAAAAATACAGTCAGACGAGTCGAACAACTCGTACTTTCATGTACTTTTAATAAAGAAATAACATGCTTTTCGTGACATGCGGCAAAATTCATGTAATCTGTGAGCTAAAACAACATAATTCGACTATCTCCTCGTATTTTATTTAACAAAAACACACGACTGTTGTCATTTTAAACGTATTCTAAAAATGGCATATCTTAGAGTTATCGCCCCTCGCTTTGACGTTTTACATGGGCCGATCTGCATTTCGCACGCAGTAAAGCTTCTTAAAAAAGTCGGTACAGCTGAAAAAGACGAAATTTAAAGCGGAACTGAAATTTCATCATCGAAAATTGTCAAAATCTTCCAAATTATGTGTTTTAAAAAATCCAAAATGGCGGGCATTTCATTTTATTTTGACTTTGCCGAAATATGACATACTACTTTTTGTTGCCATGCATTATCAAATATTTAATAGATGTAGAAAATATCAAGGATGCGCCTCTAATGGAATGGATCTTTTTTTCACTTCTTTGTTTTAAAATCCAGACTATAAAATGATGGTAACATTGCACCCACCTCATCGATTTCACCAACATATGTAAGTCTCTACTCAGCTACTTAAGAAGTGAAAACGTGCTTCATGGAAACAGTCTCGTGAATTAAATACTTATATTTAAGAAAAAGTGTACAAACTAAACATTCTAACTCAGCTAATGCAGGTGACTAAATAGGTCCAAAGTTTGCATATGGAGAATTTGGATGTTTTGTATAGACTAAAACAGGAACAAACTTAAAAAATCTTCTTCTCTGAAACCACAAATATCAGAGCTCTCATATATTACATGTAGCATCAGCTTATGGTTCTCTAGCAAAGTTTGTTCGAATGGTGACCCTGGGGTTAAATCTGGCTCCGCTGTGGGGGTTATATATTTATATAAGAGTTTTTAAACTTTCTTTCTCAGAAACTACATAAGCTAGAGGCCTTGTATAAATTTATGGTCCTCTATCACGTTTATTCAAATGGAGACTGTGGGTCAAATTTGGTCTCACACCAGAGTTCACTATTTTTCCATAGAATTCTATATTGAAAAACATTAAAAGATTTTCTTCTCTGAAACCGCAGTTATATGTTTATTGAGCATTAACAGATGTATACAACTATCCATACAACTATCAAATCAGCATCGGCCCTGGGATCTATCTCATCACTGCGACATAACCTTAGATCAAAACTTGGAAACTTACAATCCCCACGCTAAAGCCATATATACACTTTCTAGGCATGAGGTGACAGATACAACCATCTAACCCGCATAAGCCCTGGGGTTATTTCCACCCTTTGGGACATAGTCTCTGGGTCAAAACTTGAAAACCGTTGAGATCCAACCCCTATAACCATATTTACATTTAATGGGCATGAGAAAAGATACAACCATCCAACCAGCTTTGGCTCCGGAGACTATCCCCACCCTTGGTCATAATTTGGAGACAGTTGACATCCCCACCCTATAACCATATCTACACTTGCCGGACCTGAACGCTTGAAGGTGGGCGCAGACATTTGTGTTTGCGCTCACTCTTATGAATTATCTAATTCTGTTACGAAATTATAAGCGCGTTTGACAATAGAAAAGAAGCAATTAGTTTCCAGTCGATACATACTTAAGTAAGTCAAAGATACTTAAAGAATGTCGATGAAACACATTTCAGTTAGTCGTAATGACTTATGTAATTAAGTTTCAAGTATTTAAGTAACCCCTATTGAAATGTGGATGAAACCTGACCTTTATTATTCAGTTTGCCGATAAAACCAAGTCATGTCCCGTTAGACATAGAATTTCAAACACATGTTTATGAACGATATTTTAGATACAATGGATTAATTTTTGCTAATTTATTTGTTGTCAACTTCGTTACCACAATACCCTGAAGGATTTTGAAAAGTAAACTTATACTTGTCTGGGGCTATTGCGCTTCGAACTTGAATAATGTTGGAACAGTGAGAAACCGAGTTTGTAAACATAATATAAAATTCCGAGCTTAATGCTATCTTCATGAATTTTCTTGGTTCATCTTAATTCGCTTTATCAGGCTATAAATCCTCTAAAAATGAGACGTACAAAGTCTCATTCCTTATTAGTTATACATCAGTGGTACAAAGTCTCCTTCCTTATTAGTTATACGTACAAAGTCTCCTTTCTTATTAGTTATACATCAGTGTTTACTATTTGTCATACAGAAAACAACCAACATAATATTACGTTTTATTCTATCTGTGGACATTTGTTAAACGAATAAGCTGTTTGGACTGATTTAGCATTACTGCATACGCATTTACAAACTCCGTTGACTTTCAACGTTCGCCTTTATCCGACGTGTTGTAAAGCCATTCTGTGTAATGTACTTGGAACTACCTTTGCATACTCGTTCGGGATTGGTGCAATGTACAGTTTCATGTACATTTCAAATATTACGTCACCGGAATTACGTCACGCGATAAAAACAAATGGTAGTGTGTTGATGTACTTTTGGCAAATTCCCTACGATGTTTACGAACATATGTTTGTTTTATATCATTTTGATGAAAAAAGAAAACTTTAGAACCCACGTGTTTGTTCTAATTATTATTTACTGTTTTATTAAAAATGCGTATGCAGGAATTTGTATTACACGTTCTACCGTGGATAAATATTGCGCTCCTAAAGTCACGCAATATTAATACGCGAAAGAACTCGAGCATATATCGCAGTACAAATAAAATAACCTATATATAGTCACAAACGAATCTGGCCTAAAGCTAAACAAAATACACGTTATGCCTACTGCGCAGATAGTAAGGGTAAGTGGTATGACATGAATTAAATTGAATTGAATTAGTTTTTATAATCGCACCAACAACTAAGCTCATATGGCGACTTTTCAATTTTCATTTGCGGAGGAAGACCCCAGGCGCCCCTTCGGACATTTTTTGTGCACGGGCGGGCACCTGAGTAGAACCATCGACAAATAGTTCATTTCAAATCGTTTTTCTCAGTACGTACGAATATGTTCCATAGATTAACAGGTCTATACAGATACATGTATATGGTATTTCGTGGTGAACGTTTCCAAATCGCCTTTTTGGCAAGTGTGGCGAATTTAGTTCGTAGACTAGTGAGTAATAAAAGCAGCTACATAATATAAACAAGCATTTGGACGCTGAGATCTCCCATTGATAACACATACTTGGAGCAGACAAATTACTTTTTCACAGAGCACATACCGTGACTGGTGTGTGATTTATTTTCACCTATTTAGGTTATGGTATTGTTATCTGTCTGATTGTAAAGAAACGACATAAACATTTTCAGTTTGGCTTGTAAGTAAAAAGTTAAAGCATCGATTCCTACAGGAGGTATGCAGTACTAATTCTATCCAGGAATAAGTAGGTGATTTTTGTTACATATGTTCCATATTATGTTGTTCGTTTACATGTTTGATTCAACCCATACTTATTTATTCACCCTTATTTACATCTTTGGTATGACCCAATTAAAATACTGGTGGAGTCTATTTTACAAATGCTGAGAGGGAAGGGCTGATTAAATTTAAATATTAACCTTTAATACGATACAACTGTAATTAGGTTTTAACATTGTAATAATACCTGACCTGTATGATATCTGTGAAAGGGACAAACTCACAGCCATTTCATACACACTCGTACTAACGTTATTATAATAAATACTGAAAAAAGGATCCCTTTGAAGCAACAAACACAAACAAGAGAGAAAAGTAGCAGACCCGGTTTTATTGAATCTGCTCATGAGAGGTTATATAAGATGTAATATAAGTTACAACACCTCTCACGCAATCTAGCATCGGCTTAAAGTGATTATACTTTAAAAACAACACATACTGGGCTTGATCCCAAAGGACAAGAAAGTAATTACACTACTGATTTGTCTGCGGGACGACTTTAAAGTTAAGTTGTGAAGTTCGCAAAATTGCAAAACTACTTTTATAACATTGTTTATTAAATGACATCTCGAGTGTTATACTACATGACACTGTATAACATTTTCTGAGGACGATATAATTGCAGAGAAGCAACTCGGTTTATTAATGTTTTAAGTGATTTCCTTTACTGTACCGTACGTCACTTTTTATTTTCCCGAAACGTGTGGATTTAAGTGTATCTATTTGCTGTGTAAAAGACAAATTATACCGACAAATTAAGTATAAAAGTCGAACAGGAAATGCAGCTTTCGCAGAACCCAGTAAACCCCCAAAAAATGCAAAAAGACAAACATGAATGGCAATGTTAACGAAGAATAAAGGCATATGACGTCACAAACACAACAAGGGTTGACAATAGGGCTACCGCCTTGGAACGATCAGTGACACAAAAGTCCGTTGGGAGGTTTGAGCCAGGTTCTAGGTTGCACCAAACCTCACAATTCCCCTTCTCTCATCCCAATAAAACGGGACAGTGTAAAGAAAGAAATCCCCGCCATGAACTATTCTCAACAAGGCAGCATTAATATGCAATATCAGTTAAACACAAAGTTGCTCGTATATATATATATATATATATATATATATATATATATATATATATATATATAAATACAAAAAATAATAGCCAAGATAGCAACACAGAAGGTACTCAATGACTTGGCAGAAGCCAGAGCAACAATAGAATAAACCATTGAGGGTACGACAAGACAAGTTTGCAGACAAACATCAAACGTCACCGTCCTTTTGGACTTTAAGTAGACGTCATCATAGGGTTCACAACTGTCCGGTCATCCCACAATTAAAGAGGAAAGCATAGTGGCGAACTATAAATGGGTCCACCACCAAGCATGCAGTGCGTTGCAAGATGATAGGATCACAACCTCTTTTGATAAACCTTTGAACAAGTTTAACAAAGATAGTATGAAAGTGATCATGGCCAAGGATCTTACGATGTTTGTAAATCACATCACCAGAAAAGTCAGGTTGTGAAAGTCCTTGTCGCAGAAGAGTTCTTAAATCACTTTTATATTTGGAAAGAAGATCAGGGTTACGATAATATAAATTTTGCGAAGGTTTTACGAAGTTTATGGTAACAGTAACCCTGATGGAATGAATGAATGAATGGTGTTTTACGGCACGTCGACACATAAATAGGTCATATTGTGCGCAAAATTTGATGACAAAGAAGAAATGTAGTATTTAAATTCAAAATTAATGTAAATATATAAAGATAAAACTATTAAAAAATAAGGGATGATAAGTAATATAAACTATGTATAAATCAACAAATGCCCGTCAACGGGTATATAAACAAGTATATATATATAAGAACACATTATAATGATTTATATAGTCTGATCTCTTTTAGGAAATCTAAAACAAGACTAAAATCTACAGTATCAAATAACTCTTTCATTGTATTAACATTGTAGTACCTTTGACGCATAGGATCAAAGTCTACACATTCCAATAATATGTGTTTGACCGTTAACGGTGCAAAGCATAGTATACATTCTGGTAATTGCTCACCTTGTAATAAATATGAATGAGTATAACGTGTATGCCCTATCCTGCACCGGGCTAGGACAACTTCCTCTCGACGAATGGGTATACTAGAAGAACGCCATTCTCCGAGTAACGGTTTAATTGAATGGAGTTTATTGTTAACTGACAAATCCCAAGCGGTTTGCCAAGAGTGACGAATATATGTGCCAATACAACTTTTAAAATCAGTATAAGGCAATTTGGTATTAGATATATGTAAATCTAATGCTGCCTTAGCAGCACTATCAGCTCTATCATTACCATGTATTCCTACATGGCTTGGAAGCCAGCAGAAAATAATAACATTATCAATTATAAGAGAATTGTACATTTCTAAAAGTTGAAGCACGACTGGGTTATCATGTTTCATATTACCCAGTGCTTGAAGAGATGAAAGGGAATCAGAAAATATTACAAAATGGTCATCATCAGATTCCTGAATATAATTTAAGGCAAGTTCAATTGCCTTAAGTTCAGCTGAAAAGATAGAGGTCTTGTCAGACAGGCGGCTCTTTATGCTGTGTTTGTGAACAACAGCTGCTGCAGCTACCTTATCTCCATCTTTAGAGCCATCTGTGTATATATGTCGAAAGTTACTGCATTTCGATTTAATTGCATTAAATTTGCTTTGAAAGACAGTAGGGTCTGTACTGGATTTGTTATTATTACAAAGATCTAAAATAAGTGTTGGTGTTTCCAAAGTCCACGGTGGAATTTGTGGTACTTTGTACTCGGCAATCAAATTTAGGTCGATTTCAGTGTCTCTTAATTTTGGTTTAATACGAAGACCAAATGGTGGTATGGCCTTCGGTTTTCGATCAAAAAGAGGTTCACAACTAGGATTAAAAACATTATTGAAAGTTGGGTTTGAAGGGTTAGACTTTAATTTAGTGGCGTATTGAAGAGCTAATTTGTCCCGTCTATGAGACAGTGATGGTTCATTAGCTTCAACATATGGACTTTCGGCTGGTGATGTACGAAATGCACCTAAGGCGAGTCGTAATCCTTGATTATGTATAGGGTCGAGCATCTGCAAGTACGACTTGAGGGACGATCCATATACTATCGAGCCGTAGTCCAGCTTGGATCTGATAAGAGATCTGTAAAGTCGTAAGAGGACTTTTCGATCTGCTCCCCAATTAGTGTTTGCAACAACTTTAAGTAAGTTAAGAGCTTTAAGGCATTTAGCCTTCAAGTATTTAAGGTGTGGTATAAACGTTAATTTACGGTCGAAAATAAGACCAAGGAATTTTGTCTCATCCACTACTGGTTTTGGTGACCAATCCAGTGTTAGATGAAAGGTCTTCATGATGTTTACGAGGTTGACAAAAGTGCATACAATTAGTTTTAGATTTAGAAAATTTAAAACCATTTTCATCAGACCAGGTCTGAAGTTTATTGAGACATTGTTGTAATTGTCTCTCGATAGTATTCATGTTTTTTGCACGATAACATATAACAAAGTCGTCAACATATAGCGAACAATCCACACCTGGATTGATGCATTTTACTATGCTGTTAATCTTTATAAAGTGTAACAGAGAGTATGCTGCCCTGTGGAACACCCATCTCCTGTTCATGAATATCAGAGAGGGTTGAACCCATTCGGACTCGAAATTGTCTATCATCTAAGAATTAATCTATAAAAATGGGTAATCGGCCTCTAAGACCAAGGTCATGAAGATCATTCATAATACCATACTTCCATGCAGTATCATAAGCTTTCTCCAAGTCAAAAAATACAGCGACTAGATGTTCTTTTTTATGAAAGCTTCCCTAATAAATGATTCAAATCGAATGAGATTGTCTGTTGTGCCTCGTTGGCGCCGGAATCCACTTTGATACTTTGTTATCAGCTTGTTGGATTCCAGGTACCAAACGAGCCTCTCATTAATCATTCGTTCCATGGTTTTACATATACACCTCGTTAAAGCAATAGGGTGATAATTTATTGGGTCCGTATGATCCTTTCCAGGTTTGGGGACTGGAATAACGATTGCTTCCCGCCAAGAATCGGGGAAGTTTCCCGTCACCCAAACCTTATTAAATATATCAAGAAGGGTAGAGAGACAGGATTCAGGTAAATGTTTTAGTAATTGATAATGGATATCATCAGGAACAGCTGATGTATCATGAGCCTTTTTAAGGGACTCTCGAAGTTCTTTGAGAGTGAATAGTTTATTGTATTTTTCCAAGTTTTTCGACTTGAAATTCAGCTTCTTCTGTTCTTTTTGTTTCTTATTTTTCAGAAAATTTGGTTGACAATTTTCAGAAGAAGAATTTTTTGAAAAAGTTTCTGCCAAAGTGTTTGTAGTTGCGTCTTCGACATCATCGAAAACGGAAGGCTTTAATTGTTCCTCTCAAAGAGATTGAAACGTAGTCCAATCAGCTTTGCGAAGTTTCCATCGTTGCGTTTTTTCGAGAAGTGGAGGGCCGATATTTTCAAGAAATATGGGGAAGTGGTCACTTCCACAGAGGTCGTCTCCAACACTCCACGAAAAATCCATCAAAAGCGTTGGATCGCATATTGTTAAATCAATGGAAGAATGAGAGCCTGTAGCAGGATGTAAATAAGTATGTGTTATTATTAAAAAGACACTAAGAAATCCTCAATTTTCTTGCCTTTATCGTTTATATCTTTACAACCCCAGATGTAGTTGTGTGCATTAAAATCGCCCAAGAGTATAAAAGGTGATGGCAATTGTGCAACTAGGTGATTTAGATCTTTTGGGTCTACTGAAGAACTAGGTGGTAATTATACGGAACATATTGTTATGACTCTGTGCATAGTAACACTGACCGCAATTGCTTGCAAATTTGTTTTCAACGCAACAGGTCTGTGAGGAATGTTTCGATTAACGATTATCGAAACTCCACCAGTCGCCTTGTCCCCGGTATCACAAATATGATTGTTTAGTGAGTATTGTTTAAAAGATACCTTATCACTATTCTATTCTTGAAGACAAAAGGCAATAGGGTTGTGTTCATTCAAAATTAAGCTGATTTCATCATAATTTGGTTTCTAACCTCGACAATTCCATTGAATGATCTTATTAGTTTTACCCATTATTTCGCGCTAAGGCGATTTTTAATTTTATTTTTATTTTTGGCCTTAGATTTAGGAGAGGTCTTAGGAAACTCAAGAAGCGACATCTCCACTGATGATTCCTCTTCCCTGGAAGAAGTCAGCTGAAGTGGCACCTCAACTAACTTTTCATGAGAGGATGGAAGTGGCAGTGCAGCTGCTGGTTCTGAAATGTCCATGAGCTGTTCGAATTTGTTATGCAGCTCAATAGGGCCGTTAGACACCTTTGGCTGCTCCTTGTGCTCCCTAGTTGGAGAAGCACTAGGCTTAGGCCTCACGACTGGGGAACTACTAGACTTCACAGTCTTAGAAGAACCCGCTTTCCAATTCTGAGAAATTGACATGCTCTTGACATTGCCAGAGCTTGCCGATTTTGTGTTTGATTTAAATGAAAAAGTTTGATTAGATGAAAAGTTTAATTTGGGTTTGTTAAGTTTGACTTTTGTTTGGATTTGATACTGAGGAAGTATTCTTTGTATTTTGAATTTCTGACTGTGGTTCGTATTGTGTACCTGCATCCCTGCATTCTGTGTGTGTTGCTTTTGTTTTGAGAATAGATGCGTAAGAGGACGGACTTGAACTTTTTATATTTTTCTTCTATCAATTTTCGTGCTTCTGGAAAGGGAATGTTTTGTGTATATTTAACTGTTATGATTTCTTTTTCTTTTTTAAATTTTTCACATAATTTTGAATTTGCGTGATGTCCCAGACCGCAGTTGGTACATTTGAGGTCGTTAGGACAATCTGATTCGTTATGCTTGAATGCAGACTCGCCACATTTACCACAACGTTCTTCTTTAGTACACCTGGAGTTGTGGTGCCCAAAGCCTTGGCAGTTGTAGCAACGTAACGGGTTTGGAATGTAGGCGTCAACATGCAATTGCAGATATGCCACCTTTATTGTTTTTGGTAAAACGGGTGTTGAAAATGTGAGGATGATAGTATTTGTACTGATAATTTTGTCATTCCTCTTTATGGTTATTCGGCGAGCCGCAGTTACCAACTGTGGCGCAAGCTCGTGAATAATTTCTTCTTCAAGATCCGGGCACCTGATGACGCCTTTGGAGATGTTCAAAGAGGAGTGAGGGTAGCATTTGACTTTTGTGTTTAAAATTTGTTTAATAGTGAGTAAATTATCCGAATGAGATTTTTTTCTGTTTCAATAAGAAGAGTTTTGTTCTTTAATTTTTTATTTGTTTAACATGTCCAGCAATGGAATGGACAGTTTTCTCTATTACAAAAGGTGACGTATCTGCAACAGGCCTTTCCCCGTCTTCCGATTCGATAATAAGAAAACGAGGAAAGGACTGGTTAATCACTGGTTCCTCAGTATCAGATTCATGTTCTGTTTTTTTACGTTTATTAGTAGTTTGTGCGTTTTGTGATGCCATGATGGGCGTTAAGAATTCATCTTCCTCGCTTCTCACCCACCTCGGAGTCCAACAAGGGGACATATGCTGTGGATATCCAACAGCAAAATGCCAAGAATACGTAGAAGGTTTATTCATATAAAGCTAACGCATCAGACCCCCAATACCACCCAGCAGACATAACCCCTTAACTAAAAAGTCAAAGAGCCGCACTTATGTTCCGCTTGAAAAGTGGAACGAGTATAGCCATATAGCGTTTTGAAATACATGATTAGCCCGTGCGCCACCGCCATAAAAGACTCTCTCTATATAATGTTTAAAGTAGAACAATATAAAAGGTAAGTAAGATACAGTGTACTGGTACTGTCTGAATAATAAGGTCGGATCTCTTATAGCTGGCGTGACAAACCGATTGATCAGATCGGGCCAAATCCGACCACCCGTCTAGTTGAAGTCCGGACCAAAGTGGTGTGTTGCAACGTGGAGATAACTACCAGATCTCCACGCCACTCAACCACCAGGACTCCCTTCTGCAACGACACGGGTCGCCACCCACGGTCAACAGGTGGGTTACATTTCGGGGGGGGGGGAGGGGTGTGTCCTACCCCTCTGCTAAGTAACGAGCAGTCGGTTGATTATTACCACCCCACCACCGACATGGGGGAACCATGATGGTGTAGCTTTTTAGTTACACAAAGATTATCAATAGTAAAGATCGCAGCTCGAGTACAAGCTCTAGAAAAACGACACATAGACCCCATAATAAGTTGTTCGGAGAACATCCCGATCTATAATTAATTAACAATATCAAATTAAAATTATCTCTCTTGTCATATATTTTGCTAATTATTTCACCATTTTCAATAGAGAGATGTAAATCGAGAAAAGAAGCGTTAATATCAGAAATCTTAGCGTTGGTAAGTTGAAGTTCTATAGGATTTATATTATTAACCATAGTAGAAAAGAAAGGCTAATCAATGTTCAATATCGAGAGGGTTCATTAAAGGCTTCAATAACATCTGCCTGGGTATCAGTTGAAAGAATCAACATAAAATCTCTTTCATAGCGATATAAAACAAATCTACGACAAAGGGTGCAAACTTCGTACCCATAGGGATACCAACAGTTTGTCTATAAACGGTAGTTTCATACCTGACGAAAATATTCTCTAATAGGAAAATGTGATTCACAAGCTTTATGCCATAATTGTCCAAACTATGTTACTGTTACAGAACATTTCTATAATAGTGTGTTACAAAAGTAATAACCTCAAAGGAACAGTTCATTGCTACTTTCTAAAATTATAAAAATCATATATAAAACAGCAGCATTATTATTTGTCAACCGAATAAATGTATTCATAATATCTAAGTAAAATTGTCAAGAACAAAAGCTGATATATTTGAACATTTATTCTCAAAATTGATATCAGCTTCGCGGACATATCTAAAAGTGATATAGCGCATGTATGATACGTCACATCGTAATCAGCATACATAGTCCTCTCTGATTAAAACTGTCTATTATCACATTTGTGACTGATACAATATTTCTTAGAGAAAGTAATCGGCTTTGAATGATAGGTATAAGATACTACTCGAAGTTTGCTAAGCATCAAGTTTTAAATTCGTATTTTACGGTGGCTGTATTTACCAACAGCATACAACTCAACAATTACTGTTGTTTAAAATTAATTATGTGAAATTCATTATTTTATTGTCAAAAATTGATTAGAAAACAATTTCTTGTGTATCTGTGCATGCCACCCTTATTCTTTTACTTATTCCTATATCTCAAGAGAGGTGATTGGTTGGTGAGAGGATCATCCGCCTAATTGGCTTCTGGAGATATAGCGATATTTCCACTGATAGCCAGGTCATTTGACTGGTTTATAGGCCAATCAATCTAATTAGTACAGAAATTAAACTGGACAATAAATATGTTAGATATTTAGTGTTGAAGTTGAGTACTGATTGAACAAGTTTTAACAGAGTTTATATATGTATAAATTATAATACGTAATGTATGGTCAATGCAATTATTCTTTTTTGAGTGGAATATATGCACATTTGGTATGCACATTTCGATTTCGAGATAATGGGAGACAGTTGAAGACAGTTTCACGAAAATTTAAGGTGTTTTTTTTACTTGTTTTATCCTTTTATATAAAAATACCCCACCCACTTTGTATATATATTACAATTTTTTTTTTTTTTTTTATTTCTACGAATTTATTTGGTTTAAATAAATGAAACGAAAACATTTGTTTCGCCCGTTAACACATGGACTTAGGTTATATTAGGACAGCAACCTCAGAGGGAGATGGGATGCATGATGAAGTTTACCATTATACATGCCTCAAACAGGGAGCGAACCCACACGGCCAGGGGTTTGCTTTAAAAATGTATGTCTCCAGTATGGGTTTAATATTTAGCTTTTGTTGATTTTCCGAAATTGTATTGTAACTTGTATAACATGTTAAGGCTTTATAGCAATCTTATAATTAATAATCAAGGTACTGAAAGTACTGAATGGCTAAACCATTGGAGAGGAATGCATGGTTTCAAATGTTTCGTACATGAAATATTTGTTGCAAATAAAGTGTTGCATGGAAATCAGCAGCAGTGAACATTTGTATTTCAAGGCATACTGGTGATAAGAACTCTGTGGAAAGGGTCGCCCAATAATATTGATATTGCACTCGGGTTGTCTGTATGTCAGAGGCAGGTGTTTTTTCTTCAATATCTTGAACCAGTATGACACCAGCTGTTTATGTATGGACTGAAATAAATATAATAATATAGATTTTGGACAACATTGGAAAACTGCCCCGATGTAATGGCTTGTGAGATGACTTTTTCGCTTTGAATATGAACTACGCAGAATCTGCATTCCAATAGATGAGACGATCAATGCTGATATAATGGGGAAGACCTCTTGGTAACTCTAGTATTCCAATAGTTCATGTAGCCCTGAGGCTCCTATACATTATCAATGCTTTCCCCAAAGCTCTTTTCTACCTGAAGCGCCTTCTAGGTTTAGCACAATATCTTTCATCAATCAATTCTACTAGCTGCTGAATTTCGACTGCTTTCACAAAGGTTGGTCAAACGTCAATACTGGGGTACTAGTGTATTTGCGCGATTGAGACACAAATGCCATTGTTGAACGTATCTAGCGTTCATCACTAGACTTTATGTCAATAATGGGCATATAAATAACTGACGATTTCCCAGGATGCTGGCTATTCGGACCATTTTCCGTGATGGTCTTCGAGGACTGAGTAACCAAGAGGTCTTCCCCAGTATATCAGCATTGATCGTCTCATCTGTTGGTCAGAACTAAGGCAATTAAAGGCTGTCTTGCATTTGGTCTTAGGCATTACATCCAAATGTGTATCTTATCCACTTGGATGGGGAAGTTCCCCGAGCAACTTCTTATGGGTGTATGTGTCTCAACTTATTCAAGAGCTTGTACTCGAGTATTCGTAATCTTTGTATAACTTAATTTACACTGTCCTGTTTTAATGGGATGACAGTAGGTTAAGTGTGAGGTTTGATGTACCCTAGAACCGGTTTAAACCCCCAGTGGCCTACTTTGCCACTGACCGTTCCAAGGCGGTAGCCCTATTGTCAACCTTTTGTGTTTTTGATGTCTTTTGCATTGATTATTACTTTTGCCTTCTTGTTTGTCTGTTTGCGTGTTTGTTTCTGTGTTTTGTGGTTGACTGTCCTCCTTTAATGCTACTTTCCCTGTCCGATCTTTTTATATTTCTCAACAGCAGTCACTTCACTTGCTGTGAGACTTACTCTAGGGACTGGTTTGCATTTTACACAGTGTAACAGTTTCAATTATGCCCATTCTTTGAAAGGAATTTAGGCCATCTAAAGTGCAGGTTTTGTGGTCCACATTATCCACCGTCTCGTTTTGTATCCCTTCCATATCAACACCTTGGTGAACCGCCGATTTTCAAAGTTCTGTATTTCGGAGTACGAAGCCGAACATCCAAAGTTAAAGAGTGAATCAAGTGGAACTTGAAATCCAATGTGTAATGGTACAATAATCGAACGTGGCCGAACACATTGCACGAATGCCTGACCCACTGATGCAAGTTTCTTTTCAACGTCTTTGCCCGTAAATACAGTTTTGAAAAAGAGTTTACATGCTGGAACAACATATTCCAAATTAGCTTGTTAAGACGATATTTCGTCAAAATACGGGTGCATCTTACATCTTTTCAGTATTTATTGACATTCACACTAGCGTTTGTTTAGTGCTGTGTGGCGGCCGTAAAAAGTTACCCCACTAATCAGCAGTGTTATTATTTACTGGTACTTTGGGATTATTAAGCCCAATCTTTGTGGATATAAAGTAGAATATAGCTTAAGCCGGTGCTACGAGGCTTCACACTTCATGACCTCTCATGAACAGACTTGATAAGAAGGATAAAAATATCGGAGAGGGAAAGCCGCATTCAAGGACGACAGTCAACCACAAAACACAAAAACAAACACGCAAACAGACAAACGAAAAGGCAAAAGTAATAAAACAATGCAAACGACATCATAAACACAAAAGGGTTGCCAATAGGGCTACCGCCTTGGAACGGTCAGTGGCAAAGTAGGCCACTGGGGGTTTAAACCGGTTCTAGGGTGCACCAAACCCCACACTTACCCTACTGTCATCCCATTAAAACAGGACAGTGTAAATAAAGAAATCCCCGCCATGATCTAATCTCTAACCAACAAGGCAGCATCAATAGGCAATATAAGTAAAACACAAATATGCTCGTGTAAATATAATACAAAAAAAACTAGAAAGCCACAATGAAGGTACTCAATGTCTTGGCAGAAGCCAGAGCAGTAAGAGAATACACCATTAAGGGCACGACAAGAAAGATCATGGACAAACATCAAACGCCACCGTCCCAATGGGCTTTAGGTAGGCGTCATCATAGGGTCCACAGCCTGTCCGGTCATCGTACAATTAAAGAGGAAAGCATAGTGGCGAACTGTAAAAGGGTCCACCACCAAGCATGCAGTACGTTGCAAAATGATAGGGTCATAACCTCTTTTGATAAACTTTTTAACAAGTTTAACAAACATAGTATGAAAGTGATCATGACCAAGAATCTTACGAAGTTTATAAATCACATCACCATAGAAGTCAGGTTGTGATAGTTCTTGTCGCAGAAGAGTCCTTAAATTATATTTATATTTGGAAAGAAGATCAGGGTTACGATAATAAACTTTTGCAAAGGTTTTACGAAGTTTATGGTAACGGTAACCATGATTGAGTAACTTTTTGTTATACAAAGATTACGAATTGTATAGTCCTCAACTCGAGTACAAGCTCTAGAAAAACGAATAAGTTGAGACAGATAAACCCCATAAGAAGTTGCTCGGGGAACATCCCCATCCAAGTGGGGATAATTAACAATGTCAAAATTAAAATCTCTCTTGTCATAGATTTTGCTAATTATTTTACCATTTTCAATCGAGAGATCTAAATCAAGAAAAGAAGCGTTATTATCAGATATATTTTCTTAATAAAGCCGAAGTTCTTTAGGATAAATAATATGAACCATAGTTGGAAAGAAAGGGTTGTCAATGTTCAGTATGTCATCCAGATACCGAGAGGTGTCAATAAAAGCTTCAATTGAATTGAATGTTGTTTAACGGCTCATCAACACAGTATAGGTTATTTAGAGCCGCCCCAGAGAGAGGGGAAGGATACATAGGAATCCGGGAACCTGCCCTACTCTTATTATCGAATAGATTCCTATGGTTCTTTAACGTGCTCGGAAGATAGACCGATACACGGGACCGCCCGGTTTACGTCCCCATCCGACGGACGAGGCTAAGGTAAAGTGTCTTGCCCAAGAACACACCGACGGAACTCAGTGGCACCACGGAGGATTGAACCCGGGGCCTCCGGTTACAAATCCGCCGCGCTACCGACTGCGCCACGCCAGCCCCTAAAAGCTTCAATAACATCTGCCTGGGTATCTGGTGAAAGACTCAACATGAAATCCCTTTCATAGCAAAATAAAAAAAATATGCGACAAGTGGTGCACAGTTCGTACCCATAGGGATACCAACAATTTGTCTATAAACGGTGGTACCATACCTGACGAAAATATTATCTAATAGGAAGATGAGTGCTTCACAAACTTCATAGCAAGTCCACATAGTATAATTGTCTAAACTGCCGTTAGTGAAAAACGCTTTAATATTATTACATGCCAAAAATGTAGTATTTTCTCTAGCGAATATTTGTTGAATAAGAGAAATTAGCTTGTCTTTAATAAGATGATGTGGTAAGGTTGTATATAGTGTAGAGAAGTCATAAGTACTTATTGATGAAACTTGACCTTTATTGAAAATGTTATCAAGAACGTCTCCTGAATTTTTTATAGACCAAAATAAATGAATCCCAGAGTTTTCATAAGTTTTATCCCAATATAGTTTAACGTGATCTTTAACGGCAGTAAGCCAAGAAGTTAAAAGTTTGGAGATGTTTGTTGTGGTGCAGGCACTAGAATTAGAAATAAAGCGAGCCTTATACGGATTTTTATGTAATTTAGGAATCCAGTTCATGGTAGGCAGTTTATTTTGCTATCGTTTACACCAGCCTTGAAAGTAGTGCACCGAGTGATATGTGCGGAAACAACATCATTCTCAGTAGAATTAACTGGAGTATACGAATTGGTGCTGCCGAGTTCCAGAGATAAAACATTGACGTAATGTAGGCGTCAAACAATAATTACATTATTAGCTGCTTTATCTGCAGGAACTAAAACAAATTTATTATGAAATTCCTGAATTCCCGATTTTAGATTACGAAAGGAAAACCTAGGTCTCGGAGGTAGTAAAGAGGGGTTAGCATTATAAAAGTTAATACGTGTATCTATAATTTTAAGAATATACTTTTTCCAAGTAGAAAGCGAGTTTTGGTCCGAATGTTCTCTACGACACCATTTTATACTAAAATCTTCAATGGAGTGGGAGATCTGGGCACGACAGGCATTAAAATCAATAGTTGAAGGTAAACTATATTTAGGACCTTTCGAAAACAAATGCCGAATACATTTATCAACAATATCAAAATTACCAGTGATGACATGACCTGCTGGAGCATAGCAAAATTTTGATGTGTTGCATTCACATTCCTTAGGAGTATTATGTACTATATCAAGGTCAGAAACTATTTTGTTGTAGTTGAAAATAATATTTCTAATAGGCTTTTTATACTTATAACAAATTACAGGACTTTCGGAATTTTTGAAATATTTTGGGATAGAATCAACATGTAGAGTATCCCGAAAAATACTAGGCATGTCAATGAAATCAATACCTTTATTAATATATAGTAGTTTTAGAAAATGCCTGACGTGAGTGATCAGACTCCTTGTCAATATGGGGTCGGAGAACATGTTGTGTGAAGCTTTGAACTATGGAAGCAGTGTTCATAACCGCTGCTCCCAACTAAATTCCATTATTTTTATTTCGCTCTTCGGGGCATTTAATTTTATTAGATACTGGGACCATACGCCGTACGACATGGGGAAGCATATAACTCCATGTCCACCGCCGTATGCATGCCATCTTTGGGACGGTTAAAATTGTGTACTGTTGATTTTATGAATATTGAGTTCTGCTCAACCCGGGACTAGAGGGCGTGAGCGGTAGCCAGCATATTTCACTACCGCTCATGAACAGTCTCAATCAAACCGAGACTGCAATATTTCGTATGTGTCGTGCTCGGCCGTTTCCAAAGGTCCATTATCATACTTTTTTTATACAAGGGATCTGTACGAATGAAAATTTTGTCGGCTTCCTCGTCGATCATATTTAGTGAAGAAATAGACAAAGAAGTAAGCCGTGAAAGCAAAGAGTGCTTTCCAGACTGTTTAAAAATAGTATGTAAATCAGCGACAGAAATAATTACACTCGATTTACGTTTGATGTTACCATTACGCCTATGACCATGAGACCTAGATTTACGCTTTCGAATAGAAAATATAGAAAAAATGTCAATATTAGGATCTTTAGAAATATTTCCTTCTTGATAAATATTGTCATTAAGGCCGAGTGGATAAGGTGTCTGTAAGTTTTTCATCCACTTAAATTCTGCAATATGTCTAGCTTTTATTTTGAAGCTTTTAGTAGCATCATTATCAATAAATAAATATTCAACCGGTTGAACAGTTACGTAATTAAAATTATGACCTGACTGACGAAAGTGTTGGTACAAGTAATTTTTTAAACCGAGTCTGCTAAGTTTATCTTGTTTTTGTGTTTGCTGCTTCCAATGGATCACCATTTCAGCATTTATTACAAGTATCGTCTGACTCAGGGATATTATTTTAGTTCTTACCAAATTTGCTGCGGTCTCAATAATCCATAGCATTTCTGAATCAGTGGAAATTATGTAGAAGCGAAAATGCAGTAATTCTAAAATTAATTTTATTTCTGTCATAATTATTAGATCTTATAAGTGGTCTTGAAGACATTTTTGAATGTCTTTGAATCTATACGCCTTCTCACCAGAAACTCCTAGAAATCCTACAAGAAGAAAAGCGTCATCCGTGACTGATGGACTGGCATATTT